>JAANYP010000835.1:0-47513 GCA_020465985.1 Centrapalus pauciflorus | reverse complement strand
TAAATTATATAAATATTTAAATTATGATTTAATAAATTATTAAAGATAATTAAATAAAAGAGATATAATATACAAAAGTAATAGTGGGTTAAATAGCAAATATAACTAGATGAAGTATATAAACGAGATTTAGGATTCATCTGATCATTTTCCACTCTCTCTCTACTTTCTCTCTACTCTCTCTCTAGATTTCTCACAAATTCACCATATTTTGCAAAACAATTGGAGATTAATCAAAGAAGAATTGCAGGAGGTGATAAACAACAACAATCTACAACGAATTCGAGGTAAAAATCGATATTCTAAGCTTTTATTTTTGGTTTTGAAGAAGAAATTCGAATTTAACATTTTCATTAGAATTAAAGCTATTTAACTTGAGTTTTAACTAGAATATGTATAATATAATCGAACATAGGCTTAATACTTAACATATTAGTGATTTTAGACTTAGAAATTCATGATTTAAAGCTATAAAATATGAACAAACTCGAAATGCCAAGAACAAATTCGAAATACATAGAACAAACTCGAAATGGAGCTAAATTCGAGAGTATGTTCGAATTTAGACATCAAATTCGAATGGAATTTCGAATTTAATACCCATATTCGACTTTAATCACTAAAATCGAAAATTGGCTTCGACTATGTACATATGTTTGAAATAGGAAATCAATTTTGACTCCATATTTGACTCATACGTTTAAATTGTGTATAAAGTCGAGATATGTATTTCGAATTTATATATATGATTCGAATTTAATGTTGAGTTTCGAACTTGGTATATATATTCGAATTTAGTTCGAATTTAATCTCATATATATTCGAATCTATGTGTTAAACTCAAAACCCACTCCCTAAATTCGAATATATTGAATAAAACACAGAGACGACACATAAATTAACATGATATTAGCAAAATGATTATATATATATATATATATATATATATATATATATATATATATATATATATATATATATATATATATATATATATATATATATTGACCTTTGAAAATTCAAGAACACAAAGAATGAGTTATGAATGAACAAGTTATCAGAATCAGATGAAATAAAGATTTTAAAGACTAAAAAAATGACGAGATTGACATGACATGATATGATAATTCTGGACAGGTTCAGTGAAATTCTGAACATAGAGACAAAGATTTAAAAGATTTAAAGCAGGTCAAAGACTTGAATTGACAGAACAGATTGACAAAGATAAAATCCTGAGATAACTCAGGTGGCAGATTTTACATCTGTTTGATAAAGACCCAGATCAGTGAGTTATAGATATTCAGATTTAACATGCTTAAATTTCCGGTTGAGACATATTGTTGATGTTAGATTGATTTGACATTCATATTATCAGTTGGATTGTGACCTGTGCACACCATGGTTGGGTGTTGCCCAGTGGATCATGATAGCTATTTGACTTATCACTTCACATGATATTGCTTTTACAGTTCATTTCAGATATTGCTGTAAGATTACTGCTATCATGACTATGAATACGTATGCTTCATCATTGCATATAACTTGACATATTGATTCAGCTTGATTAGCCTTGCTGGTCTATTGTTCTAGACCTGGCTATTTCACCAGTTCTATTGAACTTGGTAATGACCTCTGATGTTCCGCCACGTTGATTTACTGGTAGCTAGCCCAGTATGTGGCTGATCCCCACGATTTAAGCGTGAGCGTGGCTTGAGCATCATCCGACTCTATAACTTCTATGTCTCAATCATGAGTCGCTACAGTTACCATGAGCGTGATTGGGTTGTTACAAAAACAAATATTCATCTTTAATTGGGTGATGGTAACGGAATTATAAAACTGAAGCAATTACGTGATGGTAACAGAATTAAAGCAATTACTGGTTTTCCGTAATATAACCATGGACTTCATTACGAAGTTGCCGAAAATCAAGATGACTCCTTTTGAAACTTTATACGGAAGAAAGTGCAGAACTCCCACTTATTGGCGCGAAACAGGTGAATCGCCAATAGCAGGACCTGCCCTTCTACAGTTGACTCATGAGAAGATTCAACTCGTCAGAAGCAACATACTTGAAGCTCAAAGCAGGCAGAAGTCATATTATGACAATCGACACAGATCTATCAGCTTTGCAGTTAACGATTGGGTGATGCTGAAAGTATCTCCAATGAAGAGTGTGGTGAGATTCATAAAGAGAAACAAGCTAGCTCCAAGATTCATCGGTCCGTTCAAGATTGTGGAAAAGATAGGAAATCATTCTTATCGTCTTGAACTGCCAACGAACTTATCTGTAATACATCCTGTATTCCATGTCAGTCATCTGAGAAAAAGCTTAGCAGACGAAAGAGAAGTTCAAATACCACACGTTAACTAGCAGATTGATGAAAAGCTTAGAGTGGTTGAAGAGCGAGAACGTATTCTGGACTCGAAGACCAAGAAACTTAGAAAAAAGATATACAGATGGTGCTCGTCCAGTGGAAACACCGCAAAGGTTCGCATCAGTCTTGGGAATCCAGAGATGTCATGAAAGCAACATATCCCAGTCTGTTCGAACATAGCTAACTTCGGGGACGAAGTTTGTGCGTGGTGGAGCCCATTCTGTAACAACCTAACTTTTGACCCAGTCATAAATTCAGTATTTTCGAACCGATAATGTAATATTATTACATTATTTGATTGATAATTTAATTAAGTTATGGAATATTAATTGAATTATATAAATATTTAAAGATTATGATTAATAATTATTAAAGATAATTAAATAAAACAGATATAATATACAAAAGTAATAGTGGGTAAAGTAGCAAATATAACAAAATGAAGTATATAAACATGATTAAAGGTCGTTAATCCAAATCAGACTCTCTCTCTCTACTCTCTCTCTACTTCTCTCTAGAATTACTCCCAAACCGACACGCCGATTCTTGAGTTTTATATATCGTTGGAAAGATCTCGGAGAATACTACACGAATCTGGTGTCACATATTCGATTTCGTACGAATTTGAGGTAAAAATTGTTGCTATTCTGATTTCTTTGTTTCGGTTTTAAAGAATAAATTCGAATTTAAATAATTTTGTGTGATTAATGTTAATTTAACTTAAGTTTTAACTAGAATAAGTATAATATAAACGAATCTAGGCTTAATACTTATCATATTTGTGATTTATGCCTTAGAAATTCATGTTTTAAAGTTGAAAAATATGAACAAATTCGAGATGTCAAGAACAAATTCTAAATACATAGAACAAACTCGAAATGGAGCTAAATTCGAGAGTATGTTCGAATTTAGACATCAAATTCGAATGGAATTTCGAATTTAAGTATCACATTCGACTTTAATCACTACATTCAAGGCTTGTGATTCAACTTTATCCCATATTTGAAATTAATGTTCTAGGATTTGACTTTGAGTTAAATTTGACAATAAATTTGAGATGGAGGCTTCGAGTTTGACAATATATTCGAGACCCAATTCGAATTTAACTCTAGGATTCGATTATAGCTTATATTTGAAATTGATGTCTTCGAATTTACCTATATTTCGACTTTGATGATCTCGAATTTAAGCATATGATCGAATTTATTATATAAATTCAATACCCGCTCCTTAAATTCAAATATACTGAATAAAACACTTGGATAACGCATAAAATAACAAGTTATCAGAATCAGATAAAATAAAGAATTTAAAGATAAAAGATGATGATATTTATATGAGATTGATATTATGATTCTGGACAGGTTCAGTGAAATTCTGAACAAAGATTTAAAGATTTATAAAGTGGGTCAAAGATTTGATTTGACAGAGAACAGATTGAGATAAAATCCTGAGATAACTCAGGTGGCAGATTTTACATCTGTTTGATTAAGACCCAACACTGTGAGTTATAGATATTCAGATTTAACATGCTTAAATTTCCGGTTGAGACATATTGTTGATGTTAGATTGATTTGACATTCATATTATCAGCTGGATTGTGACCTGTGCACACCATGGTTGGGTGTTGCCCAGTGGATCATGATAGCTATTTGATTTATCATTTCATATGATATTGCATTTACAGTTCATTCTGACATTGCTTTGAGATTATTGCTATCATGACATTGAATACGTATGCTTCATCATTGCATATACTTTGACATTTGATTCAACATGACTAGCCTTGTTGGTCTATTGTTCTAGACCTGGCTATTTCACCAGTTCTATTGAATTGGTAATGACCTCCGATGTTCTGCCACGTTGATTTACTGGTAGCTAGCCCAGTATGTGGCTGATCCCCACGATTTAAGCGTGAGCGTGGCTTGAGCATCATCCGACTCTATGACTTCTATGTCTCAATCATGAGCGGCAACCTTGACATATCACGCTAGACTTATGATGATCCGCTTGACATTGCATGTTAATTTGAAAATCTATTTACTCACTAAGAATTGCTTACGGTTGCTACAATAACATTTTTACAGGAAAAGATAAAGGAAAGTCACCTGCGGGACCTAGTACTTAGGTCACACAAGAATCAAGTAAAGTTTTCATAGACCTCTACTCAGCAAACCATTTTGGTACTGATTGGATGATGATATTGTGGTGTTCTGGGTAGATTTATCTTGATTGTGTGATGACATGAACTAGATTAGATAGTACCCTTTATAAGTTTAATTTAAAAACTTTAATCTGTATTAAACTTAATCCTAATATGCTTGTACTGTAATTTAATATTCCGCATTCAATTACTCTATCTTAGTTTGATTGATATTGTATTGCATGATATGGGACCTAGACTCGTGTCCACCGCCCCGCGAGGAGTGGTCTTCACAGGATGTTATCAGAGCAAAGGTAACGGCAGCCAACTCAAGATCATGAGTTGGTGCATTTTTCTCATAATCCTTCAATTGCCTTGAAGCGTAGGCAATTACTTTTCCCCTTGGCATTAGAACACATCCTAAGCCAGTACCAGATGCGTCGCTGTAAACGAAAAAATCATCATTGCCTTGTGGTAAGGCTAGGATTGCCGCTTGAATAAGCTTTTGCTTCAGAGTTTCAAATGCCTCTTGCTGTTTATCCGCCCATACGAAAATAATTGAACAGAACCAAAGGTTATTGCTTTATCAAAGCCCTCTTGACCGAATTGCACAGTGAACTAATAGAGGAAGGTGATGACGATGAAGTAGAAGATGATGGAAATGGTCGTTGTAAGGTCTTGCACTACACAGATCTATCTAGATGCGACACCGTCAACGAGTGCGGAATCCTCGTTAACGGCTTGACAGATCTAACACTCACACGGAACATGGAGACTATCACAACGCTGTACGGTCGACGACGAACGCACCAGCGAGATGATTCTCTCCGAAATAACGCTAACAATACTGATAAACTTGAGATCGCCCTTTTGCTTAATCTCACACGAATTCTGAAAAAGTCTCCTAATGATTCGAGTTAATCCCTAATTATAGAGGTTCATTCGAGTTTGTCATGGGCCAAACTCGAATCAGGCCCAAAGCCCATTCGAGTTTGTCCCCTTGACATTCTCGAATCTGCCTTATAAAGCACATTCGAATTTACCATAGATTCGAATGCCATTTAATGATAAATTCGAATTTTATTCTAAATTCGAATTTCACATATTAAACTTATATTTGAACTTAGGTTTTAACTTATGTTTGAATTTATCTTTGATCTTTATGTTTGAACTTCTTGTAATACTTTACATCAAGTTCAAACATACAATCAATAACCATCAAACATACATAAAACACATATATCAAACACTCGTTAATATTCAATACTTTGCAATATTACTTGAACCAAATGGCTAATACACTTAGACTGCTATCGTCACACAGGGTGTACCAACAGACTCCCCCTTGACGATAGCTTCTAACTATTTACATTTTGTTTAAGTACTTTGTTTATTTAAACTGCTGCCAGCATACAAACCTTTCTCAATACATACTTTAACTACATTTTGATATTTTCTAGCCTCACCTTCCATATGTGCATCGCTTGACATTTGATGATCGTAAAGCACTTGCAGGTCATACTTGGAAAGGTTCACTAGGTGTAGCGGATCGTAGACTCTAAGAATTTCTTTTTCTTCGAAGTCCTCCATCACTGCTTCTCCTGTCTCACTTTCCACGTACCACCAATTGAGATTCTTCATGACGTCCTGTGGCAATGGCTTGAGAGGAACCTTCTTCAGACATCTAACTGGTTTGTATTGAATTTTCATCCACGGACGACCAGTTAGAGGGTCAATTCGAGTATTGTCCATCACTCGTTGGCCCACCCTTGGATTGAGCCGCTCGAATTTCCTCGACCTCCCTTCTTTTCTGATGATCTTCGCTATTACTTCAGCATCAGGGTCGTCGCCGATGTTGATAAGCTCCTTCCATGCTAAAGCTTTTATTTCAATCTTTGGCAAGGAATTGAAGACTTTCAGACTTCTTCTGAGATACTGGAGGCCATCTTTTCGTTTGATAATGAATAGCTGCAATTCTTGATCAAAGAACCAGCTCAAAATATTTCCTGATAGCTCTCCAGCACCCGACACACGCATCTTCTTCTTCAGCTCCGACTCCTTTTTCTCTGCCCTGAACCACAACTTTCATTTTTCTTCGTTTGTAAGCTCTCTGGCAGGCTCTTCACTTGATGATTCAACATTTAAAGTAGCTCTTACTACTTCTATGTCAATCACATTATTTCCTTCTGTTACGTATGTATCTGTGATGGGGTTTTGTTCATCATCAGATTTCCAGTCAGTTACGTCTTCAGGCACAAACTCTCCTTCTTCTAAATCTTCCATTTCGTCCTCGAAATCAAAACCAAAGTCTAGAGGGTCTTCATAGATATCCATTAATGCTTCAATCATTTCATGTATCTTAGACTCTGTGACTTTCGAGGAACTTGCTTCACCTCCTGTAGCTTCCGATTGACTCGGCTCCCCCTGAACCTCAGCATGCTGAGCAGCAGAAAAATCTACTGGCTCATTATCTTTTTGTGCACTGGGATCATTGCCGTCATCATCTCCACCCCTTGGCAGCTCCTCCTGATCCCGACAACTCGTCTCCCCCTGAGCCTTTAGATTTTTCAATAATTGCTCAATAAGGGATCGCATTGATCGAATCTCGGCAGCTTGATCAGAAATAAAAGTCTTCAGCTCTAGATTTTCTTCCTCCATTTTTCCAACTTATCTCTTCAACTCAGCATTCTCGCTGTCTATTTTTTGCATTATGAGCTTGAATTTCACCGAGAGCCTTAGTCAGACCAAAGATTTGGAGTTTTTGGAAGTCGACCTTGCTCTTTAGCTCAGAAAGCCTTTGATTGTCTGCGAAGGTGGATGGTATGGATTATATGGGAGTTGGAATGATTGGCGAGGGGATGTATGGTTGAACAGGTGGCAGTGGTGGTGGAATGGTTGTTTGAACGGGTGGAGGTTGAGGTATTTCTGGCGCAGAAGCAGTGGCCGAGGAAGCTCCCTGCATGAACCTATGCCGTTCGGCTCTTTCTCGATGTACCAAAGGTGCTACCTCCTCTTCTTCATAATCTGAGTCATCTGACTCCCCTGTGGCTCTTTTCCTTCTAACCTCTTCCTCAGTCACAACTAAACGTGATCCATATGTCCCTATTTGAATGGACGGATTTACAGTTACAGTATCTGGGGCTTCAACTTCAATCTCCTCAGTTTCTTCAGAATAAGAAGTGGAAATGGCTTCGCCTTCTGGCTCAAGTTGATATTCATCTATCTGTGTAAAAATATCCACTTCTCCTTCTGGAGGCTCCAACATATCTCCAACGAGATCAGTTGTAATCTCCTCATTAGCATTTGGACCGGCTGCCCAAATCTCTTCCAACGTTTGTAATGTCGGATCAGATACAGATGGTGCACTTGAAGGGCCAGCCTCTTCCGGCTCTTGAGCTTGGCTAGTAGAAGGCCTATCGGCCTGAATCTGTCTCGCTGATGGCCTTTGCCTCCTTCGTTGTTGTTGAGGCCTTGGTTGCTGCGGACGCTGTTGCTGTGGTTGTTGTTGCTGTTGCTGAGGAACCTGCACATCCCCTGCCCAGTTGGCATCTTCAGGGGCTACAAAATTAGGATCGATTACATCACCAAACAATGGTCCCTCCACTGGAATAGCTAATCTTCCTCGATGAGAGGAGCAATCAGCAAATATTCTTTTGTCGATGACCGCAACACTCTGAATTTCATTGAGCGGTGGCAGATTTGGCAAGAAGTGCCTGATTAGCATCATCACGAAGCGTGGATATAACAAAAATTTTTCTCTTTCTGGAGCTGTTATGTGATGAACAAACTCAGAAAAGAACATTTCCGAAAAGCTGAATTTTTGATTGTAGACTACCGCAATCATCCCCGACTGGATCTTTGATACGATATAATCAAAACCGGCCTTCTTTGCCGCAAAACATACCATGAAGACATGCGCTAAATATCTCCATTGTCCGATAAGCCCACTTTTCATATAAGACGACTTTGTTACATCCAGACTATACCCCATTCTGACAAAAGCAGCCTGTCTGATTGACAACTGGAAGTCAATTGGCCCATCCTCCTGCTCTTGTGAACCAAGCTGCAAAACTTGACGTAGCACATCGACTGAAAACACCAGAGGGTGTCCAGCGACCCGCGTCCTTAGTACTGTCGGAGTAACAGTACAGTCCACTTGCAGGTGATCCCAAAACTAACGCACGTAAGGGATAACGATTTGAATATTATGAGACAGCGCATAGGAAATCCTGGATCCCACCAAAAAACCCACCATCTGGCGGAAACCTTGAGCCTCAGGAATAGCATGGTTAGGAGAGATGACCATGTTATGCTTAGGAACAAATATTCTATCAGCCATGTCTGCACAATACAACAAATAAATTATTAGAATTATTAAAAAGCAATAAACTTGTGTAAATTCAAATTTGTTTTATTTTGAACTTGTATAAGGACAAAATCCAACACTTATGAATTTCTACTAGCTTAATTAAAATTTTAATTAAATAATTCAAATATAATGTCAAATTCGAATAATAGATTCGAAGACCCATTCATTCGAGTTTAGTGGGTCTCGAGTTTAGTGACAAACTCGAGACCCCGATCAAACTCGAGACTATGAACAAACTCGAAACTGTCGGTCACTTTCATCACAAAAATCCAAGATTTTAACCATTTTAGACGTAGAAAATCACATTCATTAGTCCTAATAGGTTCTAATCAAGGATATTTGTGATCAATTTGACTTTTTACTGGTTCAAAGTTTGTAATTTTGAAAAACAAACTTTCTACCAATAAAACTTCAAAATTTGATAATTTTGGCTTAAAGGAAGTGTAAAACCACCTAAATCTTGTATAAATCACTTGATTATACCTAGATTTACTAGTAGAATTGAACCCAAACCAACTAATCTTGAGGAATAGTATGAATCTCGAAAAAACGACAAACTCGAATGCAAACTCGAAATCTCTCAGATAAACTCGAATGATCAATATCGAAGGTAGGTGATTTATGACCATCACTGTTGACCTATTTATACCAACAACCTTCGAGTTTGTCTACATTCGACTTTATCAGCAAATTCGAAGAATTAGCTAAACTCGAATGTGTATTTCGACTTTATCTTAAACCCGATTTTAAACTTTGAAAAATTTGAAAATCTTTGAAATAAATTCAACTTTTTCAACCTTTTCGTGTAGCGGAATAAACTTAGACTATACTACTTAATTTAAATTTAACATCCTATACTAAAAACTTAGCAGAATATTTTTGACAAGTATAGTCAAAGAATGGTTCAATCAGATAGCTGTGTCAAATAGGCACTTTCAGTAATTAAACTTTCACACTTAGGAATTTTTTATTCCTTTGATTGTTTGTCGTGACATACATTTCTAGTCGATTGTTGGTATTATTGTCCATTTAAACATGTTACATTTCGGAATATCCCTTGGCCTTTTTATTGATCATGAAATTATCTTACGTGATTCATACATAGACATACTTTTATGATTAAGGCATACACACAATGATTATAACTTTTTGGTATTGCAAACTTTTTTTAAAAGGCAAACATCGGACACAGGTCTGTATTTACATACAACAAAGTGTCTTAGTTTGTCTTAAGGTTTATTTTTAAAGCTAGCAAGACAGCGATGACAGGTCTGTACCAACGTACAACAAAGCGACTTATCTTGCTAACCCGAATCAAAACAGAGGCAACAGGTCTGTACTTACGTACAAAAGAGTTTCTTGTTTTGACTCTCAACTCAGTATGATTTTTCTATTCTTTCCATTTTAAGATGTATCTGATGTTGCTATACATCCCCAGAAAGTTTGCATACCTCATTTATTTTCAAAGTGTGTAAGTCTCTAACATAAAAATTAAGACCGATTGGTCATACATCTAAGTTAGTGACACGTTTGACTTTTTCTTGAATATTTTATTAGCCTTGAGACTCCCTATATGTATTATGCCTACAAACACATCAAACTAAAATAATGTATAACACTTAGAATTTTAGGTGCATTATGTGTGAAAGCCTAAACACTTAGAGTTTGTAACGACTGTGCTAATTTTCGTCACTTTGAACCTATGTATCTAAGACTTAACTCTTTTTCTGATATTCTCTTCTTTTTTTTTTTAATTTTTTTATGGTTTTCTCTCTTTTTTCTTTTGTTTTTCGTAAGCAATAGCAAGAAAATAATATAACCTACTAACTTACTAAAAATAAAAACTATCCTAATTTACCAGACTTACTATAAAAAGAAAGAAAGACTCCTACTATAAAAGGAAATAAGATTCTACTAAGGTCAATTTACTCTGGGTTGCGCATTCCATTTAGTTGAATCAAATACTCAAACCGTGACTTATCAAAAGCTTTGGTAAATAAATCAACATTATTATCATCCGTTGCCACTTTTACCAGCTTGATTAAGTTTTTTTCAGCACAATCACGAATAAAATGATGTCTTATGTCTATGTGCTTTGTTTTACTGTGTTTAACTGGATTATTAGTTATAGCAATTGTAGACTGGTTATCTATCCTAATAGGAGTTTGAGTGTAAGCCAAACCGTAATCCCGCAATTGTTGTTGTATCCACAGAACCTGTGAACAGCAACTTCCAGCAGCAACATACTCGGCCTCGCACGTTGACACGACTACCGACGTCTGTTTCTTGCATTGCCAGGAAACAAGTCTCCCTCCTAGGAATTGACAACCTCCAATTGTTGACTTGCGCGTCAAGCTGCATCCTCCGTAGTCTGAATCCGTGAACGCCTCCAATTCCAGATCTCCCTCCGCGTGATACCTAAGTCCCAGCTTCGGTTTCGACTTGAGGTATCGTAGAATCCGCTTCACAGCTTTCATGTGCATCTCTTTCGGATTAGCTTGAAACCTAGCACAAATACACACAACAAACATAATGTCAGGTCTTGAAGCAGTTAAATACATAAGTGATCCAATCATGGCCCGATATAATGTCGGATCCACATCGGTATCACTTTCAGTACCCGGTCCGAGATTGTGATTCACTTGAATCGGCGTGCTGAAATGAGCAGTCAATTTTGTCCCTTCCATCCCGAAGCGCTCTAATATGTCGTAGACATACTTAGTCTGATGGATAAACATCCCCTCCTTCTTCTGGTCAACTTGTAAACCCAAAAAGAAATTCATCTCACCCATTGCACTCATCTCAAATTTTGACTTCATCACCTTCTCAAAATCCTTGCACATTTGCTCGTCTGATGATCCAAAGATGATATCATCGACGTACACTTGTACCCAGATGAAGTGTTCTCGTTTTCGCTTTGCGAACAGCGTACTATCTATCCTACCTCTTTCAAACCCATTTTCTAACAGATGGTTAGACAAAGTCTCGTACCATGCCCTTGGTGCTTCATGCAATCCATACAGAGCCTTATCTAATCGATATACTCTGTCTGGATATTTCGGATCTGTAAACCCGGGTGGCTGTTCTACATACACCAGTTCCTTCACTTTCCCATAGAGGAAAGCACTCTTAACGTCTAGCTGATATACCTTAAAGCCCTTGAAGGAAGCAAAAGCAAGAAACAACCGGATTGCTTCCAACCTTGCTACTGGCGCAAACACCTCATTGTAATCGATTCCCTCCTCTTGGTTGAAACCCTTTACAACTAACCTAGCCTTGTTGCGAGTGACTATACCCCGATTGTCTCTTTTGCACTTAAAAACCAATTTGGTTCCTATTGATATTTCCCTTCGAGGTAATGGAACTAACTCCCACACTTCTAGTTTCCTAAATTGAGAGAGTTCTTCCTGCATCGCTTCAACCTAGGAGTTATCTTTTAGTACCATTTGCACGTTTTTCGGCTCTACTTGCGAGATGAAACAAGAATAGAGGCAGGTATGAAAGGCCTCGGAGTCATTTATCATCGACAACAACACAGTGTTGTTATTTAAACTACTCCTAGTCCTCACACCCGCATTAGGATTTCCTATGATGCTTTCTATAGGATGGTTCTTGTTAATCCTAGATGTCTCTATCTCGTCAACTCTCAGATTATCTCCTAAATCTGATCCTATTTCACCTAACGGGGGAACAACCTCTGACTCCACATTTTCTTCCTCGTTGACAGTTTCCTCAGAGTTGGAATTTGTTGTCTAAGTCTGATTCTCATTTGTAGGTGCTTCTGAATCAGTGACTTCTGGAGATCCATCTTCAGTTGAAGTAGGCTCGGATGTGGATTGAAATGTGGTCCTCGGAAAGCTATGACCTTCGTCATTCAGATTCAACGTCGCCATGTCCTTTTCGATGGTACATGGTAGACACTTGTCCTCGAACTGAAAACTCTTCATAGGCACACCTTGCACCAATCCATGTTTCGTTATGTAGTTCATTTCCCTCAGGTGCAAATGTGCCATTCGTTTGTGCCATAAAACTGACTCAGTCTCCGAAGCTTTAGATAACAGACAAATTGGACCCATCGAAGATTCAGGCTTGTTCATATCGAGCATGTACAAGTCATTCTTTCTTGGAGCTCTCATCAATATCCACTCTTCTAGTATCTTGAAACCCGGTTTTAGCACCAACGCCTCAGTATCAGTGAACAGCACTGAATTCTTCTTATCACAGATTTGAGATACACTAATGAGATTTTGAACCAGTTTATCAACGTGATAAACTTGATCCAATTTGATCGTCCCATTAGTGACCACTCCAGTACCCGTGATGTTTCCTCCCTTATTTCCCGCGAATGATACAAATCCCCGATTCCCTCCCTTGAAGTCTGTAAGTAGACTTCTTTCCCCTGTCATGTGCCTGGAGCACCCACTGTCGACGAACCATTTGTTGTTTAGACCTGTGGTTATCTCCTGCACATGAAAGAAAATAGGTTAGTTATCACGGGGAAGCCAAGCCATAACTGACTTGGTTATACCATTCTCGTCCACATACTTAAACTCTTTCAAATACCCATCTCGCCTTTCAGGTGACTTGGGGCATTGAACTGGAGTTTGTTGTGGTGCCGAGTGATTTAAGTTCACTCTTTGCCTTTGAGTAGGCATTTGCTGTAGAGCTCTTGAATAATTACGATTATAATTCATTTCAGATTGATATCCCTGAGCTCTTCCCGGTGTGTGATGTCTAACAGGAGTGTTTGACCTAATCGGAGTGTAAGCTCTGCTAGGTGTTGTGCTCCTATATTGTTGTTGTGGTCCAGACCTAGATTGATTAATGACTCGATTTGGTGAATTAGTCCTAATCACTTATTTTGGTCCACCTTTCACCGGTATTTGTTTCACAGCCGTTTTTGGTGTAGCTTGCACAGTTTTCTCGCTACTCTGAGAACTACTAGTACTCGCAACACTTGTAGAAGGCTTAGCTTGTTCTGGCTTCCATGTCTTATGTGGAATGTCAACTTTCCTATGCGGACAGTTAGAAGCAACATGCCCCCTTTTGTGACATCTAAAGTAAGACATTTTGTCAATATACTTCTTGTGTGTGCCCTTTGACTTAGGTGTCTCACTAGTGTCTGGTTCTTTTGGTGCATCTATAGTGACTGGTTCATCATCCTGATCATTAATGTCAATTTTGTGTTTTCCTACAAGTGTATCACTAGAGGATGACACAAATTTAACTTTCTTAATCTTAACATTGCTATAAGCCACCTTAGGCACATTTTCTTTTACAGGTTCAGACACTGGTTCAGGTATTTCCTCTGAGTCTACTGATTTCTGAGTTTTCTCCTGAGGTTGAGGGACGTAGTTGTCATTGAACGGTGGAGGAATCTCATGAAATCCTAGACCTACCGGCTTTTTAGATTGACGTTGGGCATCTAAAATTTTCCCTAGGTTAAGACTTGA
The DNA here is from genome assembly GCA_020465985.1 of Centrapalus pauciflorus. Taxonomy (NCBI): domain Eukaryota; kingdom Viridiplantae; phylum Streptophyta; class Magnoliopsida; order Asterales; family Asteraceae; genus Centrapalus; species Centrapalus pauciflorus. The sequence goes on along the minus strand of JAANYP010000835.1, from coordinate 33,170 downwards.
GTTCCTAAACTTTTCAAGTTTACTATTTGCCTCAGCTACCTTCACCTTAGACTCAGCTAGCTCTATGTCTCTGGTTTGAAGATCCTTGGTTAATGCCTCAACATGTTCATACATGAGTTCTAACCTAACACACTGTTCGCTCAGTTTGTCCTTTAGAACTATCACATCTTGTGCATCAGCCTTAAGCTTATCCCTAAGATCTTGCTTTATATCAATCAGGCTAGCATTATCTGATTTTAATGATTCATTTTGAGCAGTTATATTTTGATGTGATTCTAGGACTAACTTTAACCTATCGTTAGAAGTAGCACATAAAACACACAATTCATGGAAAAGAGAGAAATTCAGACTTACCTTTGTATGATCTGATTCTACGTTGGCCATCTGTGCGGCAAACTCCAAAATCGTCTGATCATCCGACTTCTCGACCCACGTCGGACTGCTTTCCTTTTGACTGTTGTCCCCTGTGTTCTGCTCTGCTCCTTCACATCCACTCTCAGTCACTTTTGCCATAAAGGCTCTAGCGTTAGTTTCTGGATGTGTGCTCCAGTCGTAAGTACCGTCCAGCTGTCTGTCTGATGTGACGTTAGATAACAGACCAGCTATGTTTGCTTGATTGGTTGAAGTGCTCGGAAGATATCTCTGTTGTGATTGGTTCTGATACTGTCCATGATTCTGATTCTGCCCTTGGTAATTCTCTACCTTCGGTCTCTGACGCTCTCTGGCGAAGTGTCCTAACCCTTGACAGTTGTAGCATTTTACTATGGACTTATCGAAGCCAATCCCTTTGTTACTCATATTCAGATTTCTTCCTGTCCGTTTGATGAATCGCTTAACCCGTTGAGTTACCATGGACAGTTGCCATTTGAGATCCATCTCTTCAAGGTCATCAGGGTCTACCTGATCGTAATCCTCATCCCAGAGTGCAGGATCGTTGATTTTACCCAGAATGCAGTTATTGTATGCGGCCACGAATGAAGCCAATAGATTTAGATGGTCTTCAGCCGATTTAGCGCTCATAGGCATCTTAGAATAACCCTGAGATGTAGATGTTGGTGTAGCCTGAGGTTGCTGTTCTTCTGGTCTACCAAACCCTAAGAAAGCTCTACTCTGTGCGTCCTCTGGCTCAGTTGGTGACGATGTTTCTCCCGAGAAAAAGGTGTGGCTGTCTTCATGTCGGCTGCCACTGAAGGTTTTAATTTTCCAAAATACATTGCTGGATTTTGAACTTGTTCATAATCCGTTTCTGCCTTCAGTAACTCAAAATGATACGCCTTCAGTGATCCCACCACATTCTCCAGAGTTAGAGTATAGTATTTATCCTCATTAAGCTTAATCAAGGCCACGTACATAGCCCATTTGGCCGGTAAAGCATCCAGAAGCTTATTATTCTTTTCAGTGTCGCTATACTCAATGTCATGACTTTCTAGCTCAGTCAGCAGATGGTAGAAACGTGTGATGGTGTCCTCCAGCTTTTCATCCTTCAATGCCTTGAAGATCGCAAACTGCTGCTTAAGCATCTCCATACGTTTCCTTCTTACCCTCGGGTTACCCTCACACCTTTATTCCAATGATTCCCACAGCTCTTTTGCTGTCTTTTGATTTCGGAAGGTGTGCAGTATGTCCTGAGGTAACGCCATTCTTATGACAGCGTATGCGTGGTTCTCTGCTTCAAACAGCTTTTTGTCATCGTCCTTCATTTTAGAGTAAGTAACAACCTTTTGTCGTCCTTCTATCTCAGCTGTCGGTGGAATGTATCCCTCGTCGATACAGATCCACATACGCATATCGTTGAATCGCACAAAGTCGGCAAACCGATCTTTCCACCAGTAATAATCTTCAAGTTTCATCAGTTTAGGCGGAGTATTTGCTTTTCCTACCTCGTGATCCATCTCTAGAAACCGTTGTAGATTTGTCATTGTTTCAAAGGTAATTGAATTTTAACTTAATTAATTTAATTCGAAATTAATTTAAATTAATTCTTTCGAATTTAGGTAAATTCGAATATAATTAAGTTTAAACCTATTTGGGATTAAATTCAAATTAAGTTCTTAAATCCAATTAAATTCGAAATGTATGACAAATTCGAACGTCTCTAAAGTCGAATATCCAGGTAAAGTCGAACCCTACTCAAACTCGAATCCTAGATAAATTCGAATCCCCCCCTATTCGACTTTAGTGCAAAGTCGAAGACTAAAGAAAATTCGAAATAGCCAAACTCGAAAGGAGCGTATTTTGGTCAAACTCGAGATTGAGCAAAACCCTAATTCTCCTTAACATTCGAGTTTGTCCCCTTGACATTCTCGAATCTGCCTTATAAAGCACATTCGAATTTACCATACATTCGAATGCCATTTAATGATAAATTCGAATTTATTCTAAATTCGAATTTCACACATTAATCTTATATTTGAACTTAGGTTTTAACTTATGTTTGAATTTATCTTTGATCTTTATGTTTGAACTTCTTGTAATACTTTACATCAAGTTCAAACATACAATCAATAACTATCAAACATACATAAACACATATATCAAACACTCGTTAATATTCAATACTTTGCAATATTACTTGAACCAAAATGCTAATACACTTAGAAAATTATAAGTCTTCATAGCAAGTCAGCACAAATCAAAAATCGGCAAAACGATTGATGATTGTAACATCATCAATAAAAGAAACATAGAGTACAGATATCAGACTCTCGAAAAGCTCTGTAACTATTACAAGAGCAAATGAAAAGAGACATGAGTTAACTAATATAGAGATGCTAGCTGAATTGAAATTAAATCTCAAAAGCCCACAAAGTGAATATATAACTGATAATCAGAATTCCTAAAAATCTCTTATGTGATTGCATAAGTTAGCAAATGAAAATTTTGCAATAATACAGATGAGAGATTTAAAAAGCCATAACTGGCTCAAGATCAAAAGAAAGAGATATGTGAGCTAATTAATGTATTGAGTTGTTATCTGAATTGATTATGGCACAAGGCATAAAGCTCACATATTAAGGGTATGAATGATAAGTCAGAATTCCAAAAATGATCAACGACAATTACATAACAGCGAAACATTGAATCAAATATGAACTCTGAGGAGAAATTTGAGTTTCTTGTACATATGAATCTTAAAGAAAACCAGAGAATCTACTGGTTATAAAAGTCAAAGAGTCAAAAAGATATGAATTACAGATGGTGTTCGTTCAGTGGAAACACCACAAAGGTTCGTATGAGTCTTGGGAATCAAGATATCATAAAAGCTATCTACCCAAGTCTGTCCGAACATAGCTAACTTCGAGGACAAAGTTTGTGCGTGGTGGAGCCCATTCTGTAACAACCTAGTTTTTAGCTAATCTTAATTATCTAATTATCGAACCAATAATGTAATTTTATTACATTATTTGAATTATAATTTAATTAAGCTTTGAAATATTTAATTAAATTATATAAGTATTTGAATTATGATTTAATAATTATTAAAGGTAATTAGATAAAAGAGATATAGGATACAAAAATAATAGTGGGTTAAGTAGCAAACGTAACTGATTAAGTATATAAACATCAATAATATTCATTAATCACAAATTTAGAAATCAGACTCTCTCTCTCTCTAACTTTCTCTCTCTACTCTCTCTCTAACTTATTTCTCAATCCGACCGACCGATTATCAAGTTTTATACGTCATCGAAAAGATCTCGAAGCATACTACAACAACATATCGTTACATGTATGATTACATACGAATTTGAGGTAAGAATTTACGTTTAAAGTTTCTATATTTTCGATTTTGAAGAGATGAATTCGAATTTAACATTTTTATATGATTAAAGCTAGTTTAACTTGATTTTAACTAGAATATGTATAATATAACTGAATCTAGGAGTAATACTTAACATATTAGTGAATTTAGACTTAGAAATTCATGTTTTAAAGCTGTAAATATGAACAAATTCGAGATGCCAATAACAAACTCGAAATACATGAACAAACTCGATTTTGTTGCTAAATTCGAATATGGAATCGAATTTGAACCTTAAATTCGAATTGGCTTCGAATTTGGTCACTAAATTCGAATTAGGTTTCGACATTAATCCTAAATTCGAATTAGGATTCGAATTTGACTCTATATTCGAATTTGATGAATTCGATTTTTATCATATATTCGAATTTGATGTTCGAATTTAAGCAAATTATTCGAATTTATTATATAAATTCGAATCCCAATCCTTAAACTTGAATTCCTTGAATAAAACACATACAAAATAATTAGCTTAATGATTATATATATATATACATATAAAAGATAATATATATATATATATATATATATACACTGATCTTTTGAGAATATTAATTAACAAAGAATATGAATGATCAGTCATAGAAATCAAGATCTAAGAAATTAAGAAAGATTTTAATGAGATTGATGATAATATAATCAAAAATGAGACTTTGAGATTAAAGGACAACGAATGAACACTAAATATATTATTCAGATGATTCAAAGGCTAATAAATATCAGAAATGATATGATTAACAGATTGAGCAACAAGCAAAATGGCAAGCATCTGAAAGTCTGATATAAGTCAGATAGTGGTTCTCATCCACTACAGATTGTGAGCAACAGAGCCAGAGCCAGAAAGTGCAATTAACCAGTAACTGTGAGTTGTAGAATTTACTTTAACTGCAAATTATGTGAATTGAGACTTTTGTTGCATGATCCTGATTTTATTGGCATTCTGATCTTTTTATGCATATCAATAAATTGCCATGATTACTATGAATTGTTGATCAGATCATTTATTCTTCTAGCTTCTATTTCATTGAGGAGTCATTTGATTGTTAAGCTTAACTCCATCACTATTGCTCAGTGTTGGGTTAATGTTAGGCTTATGATGTGCTGATTTACGTGATGAAAGCACAGAGGGTAGCTAGAGCTGAGCATTCTGATGATACCCATATTGCAATTACTGGTAGCTAGCCCAGTACGTGGCTGATCCCCACTAATGATGCGTCTATATGGAGTTATCATCATCCGAGCATTCCTTATGAATTTGTCTAAAAGTCTCAAGAGCAACAACAGTTTTATAACTGGGAACTAAGCAAAGTCGCGCATCTAAAGAGCATTAATTGGCCAATGTCCCTTCAAGATTGAGCTGTGCATGAGCCTAGTGCAGTGCATAAGCAATAGAGCTGAGCCGTGCATGAGCCGAGTGCAGTGCATGTTCTTCCACGTTCATAATTGCATGTTAAATGTGAAATTCTACATTCTCACTATGCAAATAAGCTTACCTCGTTGTTGCATTATTTTTCAGGTAAAGGCAAAGGATTGGCTGGACCTAGTTTATAGGTCAGGACTTTAAAAGAGCTTGAAGTGCTTTAGAACCTGTTTCAACATCTTGGTACTTGATTGATGATATAGCTTTGGGGTTCGGGGCTAGTTTACAATTGTGCTTTGATGTAATAGTCTAGAAGTCTGCCCCTATTACTTAAAATTTGTCTCTGATTGTAATTAACTTTAATTACGCACTGTTAATTTTATCTTAGTTTCATGATTGATATTGCATTGCTACTGGGCCTAGACTTAAGACCTTTGAGAAATCTTGGGTCTTACATAAAATTCCACCACCCATGATCTCAAATACGTAATTACTTGTAATTGCTCAATCACGGAATTAAATCAGTGAACTCAGCCCACGTCATGACAGCCACTTTCTCCAAGGTTAAAGCATTAACCATAGAATTCCACCACATGATTGCGTCGTTAGTGAACATCGCAGTAGCATACCGAACCATGTCCTTCTCAGCGCAGTCGCTGATTCGGAATATCCGTTCGGTTGCCGTTATCCATTCAAGTGCGGCAACAACGTCTCCCAGCCCATTAAATTCTACCGCCCCATTTCCTTTGAAGTCTTTGAAACGACAGCCTCTGGGTTTGTTAGATGACTCAGTATTGTCATCTTGTTCCTCATTGTTGCCCCCTTCCTTTTCCTTGTTCTTTCTCTTATCCTCCCTTCTCTTAGCTTCGGCCCCATCTCGAGCCCGAAACTAATCCTGAATAATCTTGTTCTGCTCAGCCATCATGGCTAGCATTATTTCCCTTGTTTCTTCGGGTGTCATTCCTCCTCCAGACATGTTCTGAAAATATAAAACATATAACTTGTTTAGTAACATGTCATTAATTTATAGACACCACCCATTTGTCCCATATGATAGTCAATCTCCTATGATTACTAGATCGTAACCTATCTTAGTTCAGATCATTACTTAGTATCACTACATGTCATCACTTAATGTTTGAGACCAAGACCTCACGGACATTTGAATCTCAAACTACTGCTCTGATACCATACCATGTGACACCCTTGCCACAATAACCACCATTTACATTACACCCAGGATTAATCATCAAACACAATTACATAATGATCTGATAACCTAGTTTAAGTGCGGAAGCATTAAAATACATAAATAAAGTAACGCAACAGTGTCAAACACCCTACGGTGCTACAAGGTACCAAATCTAAGTCTACATACCCAATTCAATTATTACAACATCCAGAATATATTACAACACTGTCCCAAAGCATAATTACCGATTGAGTAGTAGAAATCTTCCAAGAACTTCACACACGACCAAACTAGAGGGTCCGGCAGCAGATTTTCCCTATCCTGTAAAATTACAACAACTGAGAGGTAAGCGAATGCTTAGTGAATACACAGATTACGCATTTATAAATCTTTATGAAGCCCCAAGAGTAACACCGATGACAAACATCGTATACCCTCTTCGTACACCAAGTACGGAACCACAGCCGCAGCCCCTTCGAGCCCAAAGCTCGGCATAAAACATATCATCTGAGACAAACGTACGATCGGGGATGACATACTGCCTACCAGAACCTCGGAGGGATCAGCTCCGGGTCATATAGCGCAGTAACATCGGAGTATTTGATGCGACCCACCGGTCCATCACTAGATGCACAACAAACGAAACGGACATGCAACAAATATGAATGTGCATCTAAATCTACACAAGTTAGTAGAGTTCCAAACAACAATTGAAGCAACACGTCTCAGCAGGCAAAAGCTACATGAAACAGATATAAACATGCGAAATCTACTGTACTCACAGTGGGTGGGTAATTAAACTTTAACCAATAATTATTTCTCTTCGGAATTTCAACCGGATCCACAAAGTACGCCACTGTGGGTTAAACAACACCACAAGGGACCTGTAAGTCAGTTGTAACAACACATCGTGTCAATTACTGTTTTAATTTCATAAAACTTTAAATTTGTAAGTCTTGCAATATTTGATCCCCATTTCGGATCCAAGCTAAATTCAAACCACAACTAAGTTTGAACCCATCTCAGGTTCGAACCTAATCCTTTGAATAACTTTTGTTATTTTATGCGTTGTCTATGTGTTTCATTCATTATATTCGAGTTTAGAGAGTGGGTTTCAATTTTAGGCATTAAATTCGAATCCTATGCATTAAATTCGAGCATGTGGACAATTATATGCATCAAATTCGAATGAGTGAGGGTTAAATTCGAACCCATTCTCGAATTTAGGGGTTAAATTCGAACCTATCTCGAATTTAGGGGTTGAATTCGAACCCTATGGTGTTAAATTCGAATACATACTCGAATTTAGTATAAAAATCGAGTTTGTTCTTGCGTTTCGAATTTGTTCTTGGCATTCTCGAATTTGTTCATATTTACAGCTTAAATCATACATTTCTAAGTCTAAAAATCACGAATATGTTAAGTTTTAAGCCTAGTTTCGATTCTATTACACATACTCTATCATATTCTAGGTAAAGCTCAGGCAGATTAGCTTTATTCACACAAGAAATGGTAGATTCGAATTTCTATTCTTAAAACCGAAAATATAACAGCTTAAAAAGGTCGATTCTTACCTCAAATTCGAACGAAATCACGAATGCAACCGTAGATTGTTGTAGTACTCCTCGAGATCTTTCCGATGACGTATAGAACTCGGTAATCGGCCGGTCGGTTTGAGAGGAAATCTAGAGAGAAGGTAGAGAGCCGAGAGAGAGTGTTCTAGAGAGAGAGAGAGTAAATGGTGAAGGCTTCCAGCCTTTTATTCCCATTTTTCATCATTTTGCACATTTCACCCTCAACTTATCCGGTTCCATATAATACTGATTTATTCTTAGTTTTTATCATCACTAACTTTTATAATTCATAATACTCCTTAATAAAAATTCAAAGTTCTCAATTTTCTTAAAATAACAACAAACTTTTAAATATCCCGAATACATAATCATTGCTCATAATTCAACTTAATTATAAATTATCCATCTAAATAAATCTAAATTACAGTAATTGAATTCGAGGATGTTACAACATGGGCTCCACCACGCTCTAACTTCGTCCTCGAAGTTATTGACTTCAAACAATTGCGGATATTTCCTTAACATGTCAGCTTTCGTCTCCCATGTATGATTGGCTCCCTTATGATGCTTCCAACGTACAAGAACCATTTCGATCTCTTTGCTTCTCAATTTCTTTACCTTAGTATCTAAAACACATTCCGGCTCTTCAATATATCGGAGCCTTTCATCAACTTGCAGCTCAGTGTGGTCAGCCCAATCCTTATTCTCAGTAGTAAAGGATTTCCTAACGTTCCCCACATGGAACACCGGGTGTATGCCCGACATTTCTTTAGGCAACTCTAACCGATAAGACTGGTTTCCAACTTTTTCAACAATCCTGAATGGTCCGACGAATTTCGGAGCCAACTTTCCTCTCTTCACGAAATGAGTAACACCTCTCATAGGTGATACTTTCAGATATACCCAATCATTTATTTCAAAGTTGATTGGTTTGTGCCTCTTGTCGTAATAACTCTTCTGACGATCCTGGGCCGCTTTCATATTCTGCCTAATCAGCTGTATCTTTTCATTAGTTTCTTGCAGTAACGCCGGCCCAGCAATCGGCGTTTCCCCGGTTTCTCTCCAACAAGTAGGAGTCCTACACCTTCTCCCATATAAGGCCTCAAACGGCGCCTTCTTTATTGTTGCGTGATAGATGTTATTATACGAAAACTCTATTAGTGGCAGATGATCATCCCAATTGCCACCGAGGTCTAGTATACACACTCTCATCATATCCTCCAAGGTGAGGATAGTTCTTTCACTTTGGCCATCGGTTTGCGGGCGATAGGCCGTACTCATAGCGATCCTCGTACCCAGTCCTTCCTACAAAGCCGACCAGAAGTTCAAAGTAAATCGGCTATCTCGATCCGATACTATGGACTTAGGCACTCCATGTCTAGAAACGATCTCGTCCATGTAAATTTGAGCCAACTAAAACCATGGAGTGTAACAACCCAATTAACACATAGAAGTCATAGTAACTGTAGCGAGTTACCATGATAGATTCACTGGTTTTCTTTACAAAAACAAATATTCAACTTTAATTCCGTTGCCATCTGAATTTCAAATCCAAAGTAAGTAGTGAGTTAACTGTACAACCCTGTCATCGATAGTGAATAATGCGGATGACATATGGGTTGTATCAGTTGAAGTTACTATACAAATACATTTCAAATCAGAAATTATACCTATAAACAATATATGTATTGTAATCTGAATCATGTATGATTCAAAAGCTCTAAGAAATCAAAATATAATCCAAAACACAAGCTACTTCATAAATCCTTGTAATCTGAATGATTACAGCGTGTCTTATAATGAGACAGAGGTAGAAGTTGCTAATTAAATAAAACCTTTTAAGAAGAGAATTATTGAAACAAATTGTCAAGCACTCAATGACAACTTGAATAAGAATCAAAGAAGTCAGAGGCACAAAGCGAGAGTGATAAAGAAATAGATTGAGAACTTTGTTAAGCCAAACAACTAGTCATGAATGGTCAATAAAAAGTCTGTCATATGCCAAAATAAATGTAAGAATGGATTCTCACTATGTTGACGCGAGACTAGTGAGATATCTAATATGGAATTCCTATTCCACCTAACTGCATATAAAATGAAAAGTTTCCGCCAAAAGAGTAAAGTAATTTAAATTCAGAAATTCACCAATGAAAAGTCAAACATAAGTCTATACATATAATTGAACAGAACTAAAGGCTATTGCTTTATCAAAGCCCTCTTGACCGAATTGCACAGTGAACTAATAGAGGAAGGTGATGACGATGAAGTAGAAGATGATGTAAATGGTCGTGGAGACGGTTTTGGAACCCAGGTAGCTCGAGACCTGACTTCAATAACAGAATCTGCCGTCATGTCTAACGAATCACACCGAGAAAGCCTAAGTAAATTGTCGATTTCTATCAAATTCGTTTCCTTTGAATTCGATTCTGTATAGCATTTGTTTTCCATGTCGTGAATATTCCTATTCGCTGGAAGATTTGAAAGCGTATGATCTCTTCAAGTTCTTGATCATGCTTGACTCTCCAGAAATATCCATCAACTACCGAAACCGTTGCGAAGAAGATGTGGTCGATTGTAACTCCAAATTTTTGATTCTCTGATTCGAACTCCTGTTTTGTTTGGCGAGCTTTAAATGCAACATTTCAACATTTTGCCTCAATCTTTCATTCTCGATTTCTAAACACTCGATCATATTGGAGAATTTTGCTTCTTGAGAGGTTGCTTATGTGATGGATTTGGCGGAAATAGCAGTGCAATTGGACACCAAGGTAGGTGAGGGGGAGTTGTTACACAAAGAGTTGGCTCCGGTTGTTGTGCCGGAGGATTGATTCCATTTGTTTGTCAGAGCAAAGAAAATTATAAGTCTTCATAGCAAGTCAGCACAAATCAAAAGCGATTGATGATTGTAACATCATCAATAAAAGAAACATAAGGTACAGATATCAGACTCCCAAAGAGCGTTGTAACTGTTTCAAGAGCAAATGAAAAGAGATATGATCTAACTAATATATAGAGATGCTAGCTGAATTGAATGAGATATAAAAATTCAATCTCAAAAGCCCACAAAGTGAATATATAACTGATAACCAAAAGTCCTAAAAATCTGTTATGTGATTGCATAAGTTAGCAAATGAAAATTTTGCAATAATACAGATGAGAGATTTAAAAAGCCATAACTGGATCAAGATCAAAGAAAAAGAGATATATGAGCTAATTAATGTATTGAGTTGTTATCTTAATTGATTATGACATAAGGCATAAAGCTCACATATTAAGGGTATGAATGATAATTCAGAATTTCTAAAATGATCAACGGCAATTACATAACAGCGAAACATTGAATCAAATATGAACTCCGAGGAGAAATTTGAGTTTCTTGTACATATGAATCTTAAAGAAAACCAGTGAATCTACTGGTTATAAAAGTCAAAGTGTCAACAAGATATGAATTACAGATGGTGTTCGTTCAGTGGAAACACCACAAAGGTTCGTATCAGTTTTGGGAATCAGGATATCATAAAAGCTATCTACCCAAGTCTGTTCGAACATAGCTAACTTCGAGGACGAAGTTTGTGCGTGGTGGAGCCCATTTTGTAACAACCTAGTTTTTAGCTAATCTTAATTATCTAATTATCGAACCAATAATGTAATTTGATTACATTATTTGAATTATAATTTAATTAAGCTTTGAAATATTTAATTAAATTATATAAGTATTTGAATTATGATTTAATAATTATTAAAGATAATTAAATAAAAGAGATATAAGACACAAAAATAATAGTGGGTTAAGTAACAAACGTAACTAATTAAGTATATAAACGTCAATAATATTCATTAATCACAAATTTAGAAATCAGACTCTCTCTCTCTACTCTCTCTCTAACTTATTTCTCAAACCGACCGACCGATTATCAAGTTTTATACGTCATCGGAAAGATCTCGAAGCATACTACAACAACATATCGTTACATGTATGATTACATACGAATTTGAGGTAAGAATTTACGTTTAAAGTTTCTATATTTTCGGTTTTGAAGAGATTAATTCGAATTTAACATTTTTATATGATTAAAGCTAGTTTAACTTGATTTTAACTAGAATATGTATAATATAATTGAATCTAGGAGTAATACTTAACATATTAGTGAATTTAGACTTAGAAATTCATGTTTTAAAGCTGTAAATATGAACAAATTCGAGATGCCAAGAACAAACTCGAAATACATGAACAAACTCGATTTTTTTTGATAAATTCGAATATGGATTCGAATTTGAACCTTAAATTCGAATTGGCTTCGAATTTGGTCACTAAATTCGAATTAGGTTTCGACTTTAATCCTAAATTCGAATTAGGATTCGAATTTGACTCTATATTCGAATTTGATGAATTCGATTTTTATCATATATTCGAATTTGATGTTCGAAATTAAGGAAATTATTCGAATTTATTATATAAATTTGAATCCCAATCCTTAAACTTGAATATCTTGAATAAAACACATACAAAATAATTAGTTTAATGATTATATATATATACATATATAAGATAATATATATATATATACACTGATCTTTTGAGAATATTAATTAACAAAGAATATGAATGATCAGTCATTGAAATCAAGATCTATAAAATTAAGAAAGATTTTAATGAGACTGATGATAATATAATAAAAAATGAGACTTTGAGATTAAAGGACAACGAATGAACACTGAATATATTATTCAGATGATTCAAAGGCTAATAAATATCAGAAATGATATGATTAACAGATTGAGCAACAAGCATAATGGCAAGCTTCTGAAAGTCTGATATAAGTCAGATAGTGGTTCTAATCCACTACAGATTGTGAGCAACAGAGCCAGAGCCAGAAAGTGCAATTAACCAGTAACTGTGAGTTGTAGATTTTACTTTAACTGCAAATTATGTGAATTGAGACTTTTGTTGCATGATTCTGATTTTATTGGCATTCTGATCTTATTATGCATATCGATAAATTGCCATGATTACTATGAATTGTTGAGCTGATCATTTATTCTTCTAGCTTCTATTTCATTGAGGAGTCATTTGATTGTTAAGCTTAACTCCATCACTATTGCTCAGTGTTGGGTTAATGTTAGGCTTATGATGTGCTGATTTACGTGATGAAAGCACAGAGGGTAGCTAGAGCTGAGCATTCTGACGATACCCATATAGCAATTACTGGTAGCTAGCCCAGTACGTGGCTGATCCCCACTAATGATGCGTGTGTATGGAGTTATCATCATCCGAGCATTCCATATGAATTTGTCTAAAAGTCTCAATAGCAGCAACAGTTTTATAACTGGGAGCTGAGCAAAGTCGCTCATCTAAAGAGCATTAATTGGCCAATGTCCCTTCGAGATTGAGCTGTACATGAGCCTAGTGCAGTGCATAAGCAATAGAGCTGAGCCGTGCATGAGCCAAGTGCAGTGCATGTGCTTCCGCGTTCATAATTGCATGTTAAACCATTCGCTTGACTTTACAAAATTTTAGTTTATTCCCTTGCAATTAATTATCAGTGTGATACTTTTATAACCATCCTGTAATTGCTTCAGTTTTGTAGTACTCATTCTCAGTGAGATACTTTTATAATTCACAGGATGGTATCATAGCAATAGTTTGAGTAAATCATTGTATTATGTGTAATACATGATCTCAAACTTTTGCAATGCTATAGTATCAATCATGACAGGATGGCTTGAACTAAGATAGGTTTCAGAGACTAGTAGGACGGGGCATGAAAGGGTACAATGTGCTAGGCTAATGAGCTAAATATTTAGTGATTTGAATTTCAGAGTTATGTCAGGAGAAGGTGGACCATCAGGTGGCATGACCCCAGAGCAAGTCCTGGAAATGATGCAACAACTAATAACCCAGAATAATGAGCAACAAAACAAGTTTATGCTAGAGCGAATTGAATCAATAAAGAAAACTGAAAAGAGAAATAAACATAAAAAGAAGCAAACTGAACAGTCAAGCGAATCGGAATCCGATAATGAGCATGTCAACCAACGAGTTGTGCAGCCAAAAGGCGGTAGATTCAAAGCGAGCGGTGCCATAACGTTTGAGGGCACAGTAAATCCAATACATGCGTTAGATTGGATAAGTCATACTGAAGAGATCTTCAGTATCTCAGAATGTCTGGACAACAATAGAGTTAAGTTTGCTACAACACTGTTCGTTGGAGCTGCTAGAGCCTGGTGGAAGACACAAAGGAGCATCTATGGTGAGGAAGCATTTATGACATTGGACTGGGAGCAGTTCTTGGAGATGTTCAATGCCAAATACTGTCCAACAGACAAACAAGACGAACTCAAGATGCAGTTGATGCAATTGAAACAAGGAACTAAGACCGTAGATGTATACGAGCATCAGTTCTCGAGACTTTGCGGCTACTCGTCATATCAAGTAGCAACAGAAGAACGTAAGATAAATCGATTCAGACTGGGTCTGAATCCAATATATAGAAGACAAATGAGTAGCATAAAATTCAAAACGTATCTCAGTATTGTGGAAGCAGCAAGGATGGTGGAGTGGGAATTCACAGAATCTAGTTGTGAACCCGTTATGATGGCTGTAAGTCCTACTTATCCATCTCCACCTAAGAAACAGAAATCCAGTAGATTCTTCGGTTCATCAAAGTCCAGTCAGCGATAGTCACAAGCATCCTCTACACCTCAGAAGACTAGAGTCTATTCCATACAGTTAGGAGCACGACCGTGTAAACGCTGTAACAAATTTCATAGTGGACGCTGCAATCCTAGAGATGTGACGTGTTACACTAGTAAACAGATTGGACATGGAAGTGATGAGTGCCCAGAAAGAAGCGACGTATGCTACAACTGTGGTGAGCGTGGACATTATGCCAAACATTTCCCAAATGCACGCATGCTTGCTAATCCTGAACAACCAGTTGGTAGAGTAATTCAACAGAGTACTACAATGATACCTACAGGTAAGGCGCGAGCTTTCCATATAACTGCTGAGGATGCCGAGGAGACACCAGAAACGCCAAAAGACCCAATGGTAACTAATAATAAGTTTCTTATATAAATAAATGATTTAATTTTGTTGCCAGCTGAAGTTCAATTCCAAAGTAAATATTGAGTTAACTGTACAACCCTGTCATCGATAGTGAATAATGCGGATGACATATGGGTTGTATCAGTTAAAGTTACTATACAAACATATTTACAATCAGAAATTATACTTATAAACAACATAGGTATTGTAATCTGAATCGTGTATGATTCAAAAGCCCTAAGAAAATTGATAATTTAATCCTAAGCACCAGCTACTTCGTAAATCCTTGTAATCTGAATGATTACAGAGTGTCTTATAATGAGACAGAGGTAGAAGTTGCTAATCCATTAAATATTAATGAGAAGAGTATTTGAATCAAGTAATTAAGCACCGAATGACAACTTGAATTGAAATCAAAGAAGTCAGAGGCACAAAGCAAGAACTGCAAGGGAATAAACTGAAATTTTGTAAAGTCAAGCGATTGGTCATGAGTGGTCAATGAAATGCCCGTATATGCCAAAATAAATGTAAGAATGGATTCTCACTATGTCGACGCGAGACTAGTGAGATATCTAATATGGAATTCCTATTCCACCTAACTGCGTATAAAATGAAAAGTTTCCGCCAAAATAGTAAAGTAATTTAAATTCAGAAATTCACCAATGAAAAGTCAAACATAAGTCTATACATATAATTGAACAGAACCAAAGGTTATTGCTTTATCAAAGCCCTCTTGACCGAATTGCACAGTGAACTATCAGAGGAAGGTGATGACGATGAAGTAGAAGATGATGTTAATGGCCGTGGAGACGGTTTTGGAACCCTGGTAGCTCGAGACCTGACTTCAATAACAGAATCTGCCGTCATGTCTAACGAATCACACCGAGAAAGCCTAAGTAAATTGTCGATTTCTATCAAAATCGTTTCCTTAGAATTCGATTCTGTATAGCATTTGTTTTCCATGTCGTTAATATTCCTATTCGCTGGAAGATTTGAAAGCGTATGATCTCTTCAAGTTCTTGATCATGTTTGACTTGCCTGAAATATCTATCAACTGCTGAAACTGTTGCGAAGAGGATGTGGTCGATTGTAACTCCAAACTTTTGATTCTCTGTTCGAACTCCTGTTTTGTTCGGCGAACTTTAAATGCAGCATTTCAACATTTTGCCTCAATCTCTCATTCTCGGCTTTTAAACACTCGATCATCTTGGAGGATTTTGCTTCTCGAGAGACTGCTTATGTAAAGGATTTGGCGGATATGGCAGCGCAATTGGAGACCAAGGTAGGTGAGGTGGAGTCGTTACACGAAGAGTTGGCACCGATTGTTGCGCCGGAGGATTGATTCCATTTGTTTGACAGAGCCAAGAAAATTATAAGTCTTCATAGCAAGTCAGCACAAATCAAAAATCGGCTAAGCGATTGATGATTGTAACATCATCAATAAAAGAAACATAGAGTACAGATATCAGACTCTCGAAAAGCTCTATAACTATTACAAGAGCAAATGAAAAGAGATATGAGTTAACTAATATAGAGATGCAAGCTGAATTGAAAGTAAATCTCAAAAGTCCACAAAGTGAATATATAGCTGATAATCAGAAGTCCTAAAAATCTCTTATGTGATTGCATAAGTTAGCAAATGAAAATTTTGCAATAATACAGATGAGAGATTTAAAAAGCCATAACTGGCTCAAGATCAAACGAAAAAGAGATATATGAGCTAATTAATGTATTGAGCTTCTTGTACTTGTGAATTTCAAAGAAGCATAAATTATGAAATACAGATGGTGCTCGTTCAGTGGAAACACCACAGAGGTTCGCATCAGTCTTGGGAATTAAGAGATATCATAAAAGCTATCTATCCAAGTCTGTTCGAACATATCTAACTTCGAGGACGAAGTTTGTGCGTGGTGGAGCCCATTCTGTAACAACCTGACTTTTAGCCCAACTTATTATCTGATTATCGAACCGATAATGTAATTTTATTACATTATTTGAATTATAATTTAATTAAGTTTTGAAATATTTAATTAAATTATATAAATATTAAAGTTATGATTTAATAATTATTAGGATAATTAAATAAAAAAGATATAAGATACAAAAATAATAGTGGGTTAAGTAGCAAATGTAACTAGATGAAGTATATAAACGGAATTAAAGGTTCATAAAACATAATCTACTCTCTCTCTAACTTTCTCTCTCTAACTTTCTCTCTTTACTCTCTCTCTACTTCTCTCTAAAATTCCTTCCAAATCGATCGGCTGATTGTCAAGGTTTATACATCATCGGAAAGATCTCGAAGCATACTACAACAAACTACCATTGCATGCGTGATTTCGTATGAATTTGAGGTAAGAAATCGAATTTTTAAACTTCTATATTTTCGGTTTTAAAGATATAAATTCGAATTTAGCATTTTTCATGAGATTAAAGCTAGTCTAACTTGATTTTAACTAAGAATAAGTATAATATAATTGAACCTAGGCTTAATACTAAGTATATATATGATTTTAGACTTAGAAATGGTTGTTTAAAAGATGCAAAACAAGAACAAATTCGAAATATCATGAAGAAACTCGATTTTTTAAGCTAAATTCGAATATGGTTCGACTTTGATGATTAAAATCGAATGGAGGATTTGACTTTAGCCAAGAATTTCGACTTTAACCCAAATTTGATTGTGAATTCGAATTTAATGTTCTCATTCGACTTTAACCCCCCAAATTCGAAGATGGTGGGTTCGAATTTATGTTCATTCAAGTTTAATCTTCTAGAACTTAGCTTGGAGTTGACTTTTTGGTCCTCAAATTCAAAATGAAGCTTTCGAATTTAACCATTATAGCTTCGAATTTGAGCATTAAAGTTGAATTGTGGTTCGAATTTGATGATTCAAGTTCGAATTTAAATATTAAATTCGAACCCACTCCCTAAATTCGAATATCTTGAATAAAGACACACAAACAACACATAAAATAACAAATAATTAGCTTGATGATTATATATATATATATATATATATATATATATATATAGACACACACACACACACACATTGATCTTTAGAGAATATAAATAACAAAGAATACAAATGAAAGAATGAGATTGATGACCATATAATCAAATATGAGACTTTGAGATTAAAGATCAACGAACGAACATTGAACTTATTGATCAAATGATTCAAAGGCTAATAAATATCAGAAATGATATGATTAACAGATGGAGAAACAAGCAAAATGGCAAGCATCTGAAAGTCTGACATAAGTCAGATAGTGGTTCTAATCCACTACAGGTTGTGAGCAACAGAGCCAGATCCAGAAAGTGCAAATAACAAGTAACTGTGAGTTGTAGATTTTACTTTAACTGCATATTATGTGAAATGAGACTTTTGTTGCATTATTCTGATTTATTTGGCATTCTGATCTTGAGCTTATTGATATATTATCATAGTATATTTACTATGATTTTGTTGAGCTGAGCATTTTTTCTACTAGATTCAATTCTTTGACGAGTCATTTGATTGTTAAGCTTAACACCACCACTATTGCTCAGTGTTGGGTTAATGTTAGGCTTATGATGTGCTGATTTACGTGATGTAAGCACATACGGTAGCTAGAGCTGAGCATTCTGATGATACCCATATAGCAATTGCTGGTAGCTAGCCCAGTACGTGGCTGATCCCCACTAATGATGTGTGTGTATGGAGTTATCATCATCCGAGCATTCCTTATGAATTTGTCTAAAAGTCTCAAGAGCAACAACAGTTTTATAACTGGGCGCTGAGCAAAGTCGCACATCAAAAGAGCATTTATTGGCCAATGTCCCTTCGAGATTTGAGCTGTGCATGAGCCTAGTGCAGTGCATGAGCAATAGAGCTGAGTCGTGAATGAGCCGAGTGCAGTGCATGTGCTTTCGCGTTCATAATTGCATGTTAAATGTGAAATTCTACATTCTCACTAAGCAAATAAGCTTACCCCGTTGTTGCATTATTTTTCAGGTAAAGGCAAAGGATTGGCTGGACCTAGTTCATAGGTCAGGACATTGAAAGAGCTTGAAGTGCTTTAGAACCTGTTTCAACACTTGGTACTTGATTGATGATAGAGATTTGGGGTTCGGGGCTAGTCTATATTTTGTGCTTTGATGTAATGGTCTAGAAGTCTGTCCCTATTACTAAAATTTGTCTCTGATTGTAATTAACTTTAATTCCACACTGTTAATTTTATCTTAGTTTCATGATTGATATTGCATTGCTACTGGGCCTAGACTTAAGACCTTTGAGAAATCTTGGGTCTCACAGGATGGTATCAGAGCAATAGTTTGAGTGAATCATTGTATTACGTGTAATACATGATCTCAAAGTTGTGCAATGCTATAGTATCATTCATGACAGGATCGCTTGAACTAAGATAGGTTTCAGAGACTAGTAGGACGGGGCATGAAAGGGTACAATGTGCTAGGCTAATGATCTAAATGCTTAGTGGTTTGTATTTCAGAGTTATGTCAGGAGAAGGTGGACCATCAGGTGGCATGACCCCAGAGCAAGTCCTGGAAATGATGCAACAACTAATAACCCAGAATAATGAGCAACAAAACAAGTATATGTTAGAACAAATTGAATTAAAAAGGATAACTGAAAAGAGAAATAAACATAAAAAGAAGCAACATGAACAGTCAAGCGAATCAGATTCTGATGATGTGCATGTCGTCAATCAACGAGTTGTGCAGCCAAAAGGCTGTAGATTCAAAGACTTCAAAGCGAGTGGTGCCATAACGTTTGAAGGCACAGTAAATCCAATACAAGCGTTAGATTGGATAAGTCATACTGAAGAGATCTTCAGTATCTCAGAATGTCTGGACAGCAACAGAGTTAAGTTTGCTACAGCACTATTCGTTGGAGCTGCTAGAGCCTGGTGGAAAACACAAAGGAGCATCTATGGTGAGGAAGCAATTATGACATTGGACTGGGAACAGTTCTTGGAGATGTTCAACGCCAAATACTGTCCAACAGACAAACAAGACGAACTCGAGATGCAGTTGATGCAATTGAAACAAGGAACTAAGACCGTTGATGAATACGAGCATGAGTTCTCGAGACTTTGCGGCTACTCGTCATATCAAGTAGCAACAGAAGAACGTAAGATAAACCGATTCAGACTGGGTCTGAATCCAACATATAGAAGACAAATGAGTAGCATTAAATTCAAAACGTATCTCAGTATTGTGGAAGCAACAAGAATGGTGGAGCTAGAATTCACAGATTCTAGTTGTGAACCCGTTATGATGGCTATAAGTCCTACATGTCCATCTCCACCTAAGAAACAGAAATCTAGTAGATTCTTTAGTTCATCAAAGTCCAGTCAGCAGCAGTCACAAGCATCCTCTACGCCTCAGAAGACTAGGGTCTATTCCCTACAGTCAGGAGCACGACCGTGTAAACGCTGTAACAAATTTCATAGCGGACGCTGCAACCCTATAGATGTGACCTGTTACACTTGTAAACAGATTGGACATGGAAGCGATGAGTGCCCAGAAAGAAACGAAGTATGCTACAACTGTGGTGAGCGTGGACATTATGCCACACATTGTCCAAATGCACGCATGCTTACCAATCCTGAGCAACCAGTTGGCAGAGCAATCCAACAGAGTGCTACAATGATACCTACAGAAAAGGCGCGAGCTTTCCATAAAACTGCTGAGGATGCTGAGGAGACACCAGAGACGCCAAAAGACCCCAACGGTAACTAATAATAATAAATTTCTTAAAGGCTAAAATGATTTAATTCCGTTACCATCTGAATTTCAAATCCAAATTAAGTAGTGAGTTAACTGTACAACCCTGTCATCGATAGTGAATAATGCGGATGACATATGGGTTGTATCAGTTGAAGTTACTATACAAATACATTTCCAATCAGAAATTGTACCTATAAACAATATAGGTATTGTAATCTGAATCATGTATGATTCAAAAGCTCAAAGAAATCAAAATATAATCCAAAACACAAGCTACTTCGTAAATCCTTGTAATCTGAATGATTACAGCGTGTCTTATAATGAGACAGAGGTAGAAGTTGCTAATTAAATAAAACCTTTTAAGAAGAGAATTATTGAAACAAATTGTCAAGCACTCAATGACAACTTAAATAAGAATCAAAGAAGTCAGAGGCACAAAGCGAGAGTGATAAAGAAATAGATTGAGAACTTTGTTAAGCCAAACAACTAGTCATGAATGGTCAATAAAAAGTCTGTCATATGCCAAAATAAATGTAAGAATGGATTCTCACTATGTTGACGCGAGACTAGTGAGATATCTAATATGGAATTCCTATTCCACCTAACTGCATATAAAATGAAAAGTTTCCGCCAAAAGAGTAAAGTAATTTAAATTCAGAAATTCACCAATGAAAAGTCAAACATAAGTCTATACATATAATTAAACAGAACCAAAGGTTATTGCTTTGTCAAAGTCCTCTTGACCGAATTGCACAGTGAACTAATAGAGGAAGGTGATGATGATAAAGTAGAAGATGATGTAAATGGTCGTGGAGACGGTTTTGGAACCTTGGAAACTCGAGACCTGACTTCAATAACAGATGCTGCCGTCATGTCTAACGAATCACACCAAGAAAGCCTAAGTAAATTGTCGATTTCTATCAAATTCGTTTCCTTTGAATTCGATTCTGTATGGCATTTGTTTTCCATGTCATTAATATTCCTATTCGCTGGAAGATTTGAAAGCGTATGATCTCTTCAAGTTCTTGATCATGTTTGACTCGCCTGAAATATCCATCAACTACTGAAACCGTTGCGAAGAAGATGTGGTCGATTGTAACTCCAAATTTTTGATTCTCTGATACCATCCTGTAAGACCCAAGATTTCCCAAAGGTCTTAAGCCTAGGCCCAGTAGCAATGCAATATCAATCATGAAACTAAGATAAAATTAACAGTGCGGAATTAAAGTTAATTACAATCAAAGACAAATTTTAAGTAATAGGGACAGACTTCTAGACTATTACATCAAAGCACAATTGTAAACTAGCCCCGAACACCAAAGCTCTATCATCAATCAAGTACCAAGATGTTGAAACAGGTTCTAAAGCAGTTCAAGCTCTTTCAAAGTCCTGACCTATGAACTAGGTCCAGTCAATCCTTTGCCTTTACCTGAAAAATAATGCAACAACGAGGTAAGCTTATTTGCTTAGTGAGAATGTAGAATTTCACATTTAACATGCAATTATGAACGCGGAAGCACATGCACTGCACTCGCCTCATGCACGACTCAGCTCTATTGCTTATGCACTGCACTAAGCTCATGCACAGCTCAATCTCGAAGGGACATTGGCCAATTAATGCTCTTTAGATGCGCGACTTTGCTCAGCTCCCAGTTATAAAACTGTTGTTGCTTTTGAAACTTTTAGACAAATTCATAAGGAATGCTCGGATGATGATAACTCCATACACATGCATCATTAGTAGGGATCAGCCACGTACTGGGCTAGCTACCAGTAATTGCTATATGGGTATCATCAGAATGCTCAGCTCTAGCTACCCTCTGTGCTTTCATCACGTAAATCAGCACATCATAAGCCTAACATTAACCCAACACTGAGCAATAATGATGGAGTTAAGCTTAACAATCAAATGACTCGTCAATGAAATAGAAGCTAGAAGAATAAATGATCTGCTCAACAATTCATAGTAATCATGGCAATTTATCGATATGCATAATAAGATCAGAATGCCAATAAAATCAGGATCATGCAACAAAAGTCGCAATTCACATAATTTGCAGTTAAAGTAAAATCTACAACTCACACTTATTGATTATTTGCACTTTTTGGCTCTGGCTCTGTTGCTCACAATCTGTAGTGGATTAGAACCACTATCTGACTTATGTCAGACTTTCAGATTCTTGCCATTTTGCTTGTTGCTCAATCTGTTATTCATATCATTTCTGATTTTTATTAGACTTTATATCATCTGAATAGTATATTCAGTATTCATTCGATTAATAAGCTCAATGTTCGTTCGTTGGTCTTTAATCTCAAAGTCTCATATCTTGATTATATCATCATCAATCTCATTAGAATCTTTCTTAACTTTCATTTCATTCAATCATTTATCATGTGATATTAAATTCTGTTAAAACATTATTCAACTCATTTAATTCAGTTAATAAACCTTGATTTGTATTAATTTATCAACCATTCACACATATATATATATATATATATATATATATATATATATATATATATATAATCATTTGCTAACTATCTTGTTAATTTATGTGTTTTCTATGTGTTTTATTCAATATATTCAATTTAGGGTGTGGTTTCGAATTTAAGTAAGAATAATTTTGGATGCAATCAAATTCGAATAAGGGGCTAAATTTGAAGATTTATTCGAATTTATGGCCTAAAGTCGAAACTTAAACTTGATTTTATGAATAAAGTCAAATGCCATAGTTAAATTCGAAGGCCACATTCGATTTTAATGCCAAAATCGAAACAATATTCAAATTTAAGGTCAAAAGTCGAGTTTGTTCTTGGCATCTCGAATTTGTTCATCTTCTAAGTTAAAAATCATGAACTTCTAAGCCTAAAATCATATATATATATATATATATATATATACTAAGTATTAAGCCTAGATTCTATTATATTATGCATTATCTATCAATTTCTAGCTAAAACTAGTTTTAATCTCATGAAAATTGCTAAATTCGAATTCTTTCATTCCAAAACCGGAATTATAAAAGCTTAAAACGTAATTTCTTACCTCCAATTCATATGTAACCCTACATGCAACGGTGGATTATTGTAGTATTGTTCGAGATCTTCCCGATGATGTATAAATCTTGATAATCGGACGGTCGGTTTGGGGGAAAACTTAGAGAGAAGTAGAGAGACAGTAGAGAGAGAAAGTCTAGAGAGAGAGGAGAGAGAGAGAGAGTAGAGAATGATTTAAATGATCATAATCACGTTTATATACTTAGTCAGTTACATTTGCTACTTAACCCGTTTTTACTTTTGTATCTTACATCTCTCTTTTATTCAATTATCTTTAATATTTTATTAAATCATAATTTAAATATTTATATAATTTAATTAAATATTTCAAAAGTTTATTAAATTATAACTCAAATAATGTAATAAAATTACATTATTGGTTCGATAATCAGATAATTAATTGGGCTAAAAGTTGGGTTGTTACAAAAATAATTGAGAGATTTCTTAATTGGGCTGTATCACGTCATACCATACCATGTGAAGAGCCGAATGAGGATGGTAACTGTGAGACCCAAGATTTCTCAAAGGTATATTCGAATATTTGTTCGAAATTAACCCCTAAACTCGAGAAGATGTTCGAATTTGATGTTAAATTCGAATAGGGTTTCGAATTTAACCCTTGCATTCGACTTTAACCCATATTGAATGATATGAATTCGAATTTAACTCCTATTATTCGACTTTAACCCTATATGATGAAGCCATGGATTCGAATTTGATGATAAAGTCGAACTAGCATTTCGAATTTAATTAGTAAATTTGAACCACACTCCCTAAATTAGAATATCTTGAATAAAACACATGATCAACACATAAAATAACAAAATAATTGGCCTAATGATTAAATATATATATATGATTATATATATATACAAAGATCCTTTGAGAATTTAATGAAAGCTAAGAAAGATTTTAATAAAGATTGATGGCCACATTTATCTCAATATAATTAAGATATGAGATTTTGAGATTAACGACCAACGAATGAATATTGAACTTATTAATCAAATGATATAAAGGCTAATAAATATAAAAAATGATATGAATAACAGATTGAGCAACAAGCAAAATGGCAAGCATCCGAAAGTCTGATATAAGTCAGATAGTGGTTCTAATCCACTACAGATTGGGAGCAACAGAGCCAGAGCCAGAAAGTGCAAATAACCATTAACTGTGAGTTGTAGATTTTACTTTAACAGCAAATTATGTGAATTGAGACTTTTGTTGCATGATCCTGATTTTATTGGCATTCTAATCTTATTGAGCATATTGATAATTGCCATGATTACTATGAATTATTGAGCCGATCATTTATTCTTATAGCTTCTATTTCATTGACGAGTCATTTAATTGTTAAGCATAACTCCATCACTATTGCTCAGTGTTGGGTTAATGTTAGGCTTATGATGTGCTGATTTACGTGATGAAAGCACAGAGGGTAGCTAGAGCTGAGCATTCTGATGATACCCATATAGCAATTACTGGTAGCTAGCCCAGTACGTGGCTGATCCCCACTAATGATGTGTGTGTATGGAGTTATCATCATCCGAGCATTCCTTATGAATTTGTCTAAAAGTCTCAAGAGCAACAACAGTTTTATAACTGGGAGCTGAGAAAAGTCGCGCATCTAAAGAGCATTAATTAGCCAATGTCCCTTCGAGATTGAGATGTGCATGAGCCTAGTGCAGTGCATAAGCAATAGACCTGAGTTGTGCATGAGCCGAGTGCAGTGCATGTGCTTTCCGCGTTCATCATTGCATGTTAAATGTGAAATTCTACATTCTCACTAAGCAATTAAGCTTACCCCGTTGTTGCATTATTTTTCAGGTAAAGACAAATGATTGGCTGGACCTAGTTCATAGGTCAGGACTTTGAAAGAGCTTGAAGTGCTTTAGAACCTGTTTTAACACTTGGTACTTGATTGATGATAGAGATTTAGGGTTCGGGGCTAGTCTATATTTTGTGCTTTGATGTAATAGTCTAGAAGTCTGTTCCTATTACTAAAATTTGTCTCTGATTGTAATTAACTTTAATTCCGCACTGTTAATTTTATCTGTTGGTACATCCTGTGTGACGATAGCAGTCTAAGTGATCCTACATTGTGGTTTTAGCAAGTGTTTGTTATATATGTTTATATATGGTTGATAGTTATTATGGTTTGTGTGTTTGAACTTGATGTAACGTATTACAAGAAGTTCAAACATAAAGATCAAAGATAAAATCTATCATAAGGTAAAAACATAAGTTTCAATACTAAGTTAAGTATGTGAGATACTAGATTCGAATTATATAAGGGTTGACATTCGAATCTGTGATAGATTCGAATGTGGGACTAGATTCGAATGAAGGCAGATTCGAGAGTGTTAGTGAGGGCAAACTCGAATGGGCCTTGGGCCAGATTCGAGTGTGGCCCATAACAGACTCGAATTAGCCTCTATAATTAGGGATAGACTCGAAATATTATCAGACTTTTTGCAGAATTCGTGAGTGATTAAGCAAAAGGCGATCTCGAGTTTATCATAAGTTTTAGTGTCGTTTCGGAGAGAATCAGTTCGTAGGATCGTTCGTGTGTCGTTCGTTCAGCCTCTGATAGTCTCCGTGTTTCGTGTGTGAGAGTTGTTTCCGTCTGCCCGTTAACGAGGATTCCGCACTCGTTGACGGTTCCGCGTCTAGATAGATCTCATAGTGGTAGACCTTACAAGTGGTATCAAAGCCTACAGAGTGTTCTTGGTGTTCTTCGTGTTCATCTAGATCCATTCTAGGTTTCTTGACGCTTGTAGACGGTTTTTCTCTCAAAATCGTATTTTTTCGTGTTCGTCGAGCTTAGCAAATAGTAATCCAGGAAATACTTTGTGGTTTTTCACGTTTTTGATCGAAATCAATATTTTTCATTGCAAAAATATTGATTTAATCTGCAAAACGTTAAAAAATCAAAGTGTTAGCCGTTTTTCGAGTTTGCGGCGCTCGAATCTATTAGGGGTAATTAGGGTTACACTTAATTTCGAGTCTAAACAAAAATCCGCTCCTTTCGAGTCTAATTCAGAGGGTTTCGAATCTATTTCGAGTTTGTGCTACATTCGAATAGGGTCACGAGTCTAATTTCGAGTTTAATTCGAGTTTAGTTTAGTTTCGAATAGGGTTTCGAATCTGCTGTAATTTCGAGTTTGGCTGACCATCTAATCTAAGGACTTTCGAATCTGACTTAATTTCGAGTTTAATTGAATTATAACACTTAATCGAATTTAATCCCAAATAAATTGGAATCTGATTATATTTGAATCTACCTAGATTCGAACGAATTAATTCACATTAGTTTCGAATTAAATTAATTAAGTTCAATTCAATTACTTTCGAAAAGATGTCAAATCTTCAAAAATTCCTGGAAATGGACCACGAGGTCGGGAAGGCAAACGCTCCGCCTAAGCTGATGAAGATCGAGGATTAATACTGGTGGAAAGATCGGTTTACCGATTTCGTGCGTTTTAATGACATGCGCATGTGGGTGTGTATCGACGAAGGATATATTCCACCAGTTTCTGAAGTTGAAGGCCGTCAGTAAGTCTTATCATACCAAATGATGAAGGAGGATGATAAGAAAATTGTATGAAGCCGAAAACAAAGCTTTCTCGATAATCCGAATGGCTTTGCCTCAGGATATACTGCACACATTTAGGACTCAAAAGACGTCGAAGGAACTTTGGGAGTCTCTAGAGAAGAGGTGTGAGGCTAATCCAAGGGTTCGTAGAAAGCGTACAGAGCTGTTGAAACAACAGTTTGTGATTTTCAAGGCGTTAAAGGATGAACAGCTGGATGATATCATCACCCGGTTCTATCATCTGTTGACGGAACTTGAAAGTCACGGGATTGAGTATACTGACACTGACAAGAACAACAAGCTTCTTGATGCCTTACCAGCCAAATGGGCTATGTATGTGGCAATGATCAAGCTGAATGAGGACAAGTATTATACTCAATCTCTGGATGATATTGTGGGAACGTTGAGGGCATATCACTTCGAGCTACTGAAGGCCGAAACTGATTACGAACAAGTCCAGAATCCAGCAATGTATTTTGGAAAGACAACAAAACCTTCAGCGACAGCCGACCTGAAGACTGCTACAGCGTTTTTCACCGGAGAAACGTCGTCACCAGCAGAGACTGATGACACATTGAATCTGCTTGCTTCTTTTGTGGCCGCGTACGGGAATTGTGTTCAGGGGAAGATTAACGATCCTGCTCTCTGGGATGAAGACTACGATCAGGTCGACCCTGATAATCTTGAGGAAATGGATCTTAAATGGAAACTGGTCATGGTAACCCAAAGGGTTAAGAGATTCATTAAGAGAATGTAGGTCCCGAGAGGTTCCCAAAGTATATAGCTTTAAGCTGTAGAGGGGGGGTGAATACAGCTACTTAAAAACTACACATTATTTTCTCAATGTTTGTATGTATTATCAACAGTTTGTTAATTACAAACAAGCTTGAATGCGGAATAGTTCAAGCTGAGATGACAAATACAACAGTATGTTTACTAGTCTAAGACAAACTCAAACTAGAATACAATGAATACACTCACTAAGAAGCACTCACTGTGTTTACAAGACTTAAGGGAACAGCTTATGTAAAACAGCTTAGACACACAGATACTGATTTACACAGAAGGCTTGCATGCATGAAAATGACACTTGCACGTTCACTCTTGGTTTCAGCACTGAGCTTTCTTCACTTTTCTTTCTGTCCTTAGAAGCTTCCTTTTATACTCACTCAGAGGATCCAAGAGAAACATCTTCATTGGATGGAATGAAAAAGGAGAAGTCTTGTTGAAAAGACAACATAACCTTTTCTACACTTTTCTGAAAAGCAGACTTGTCTTCATATGTGCAGAACTTTTGTCTTTTTACTTTGTCTACTGTTGCATTGCCTTTAACTAATTTAGGAATCTCAACTTTGCGTCTTTCTTCCTTGTAAAGGCCTATTTTGATATAAGAAAAAGGTCTGTCACCCTTTTTCAAATAACCTTTTGTCTTCATGTTACAGAACAACTTGGGCAGGCTGAGCAGTTCTGTTTTCCACTTTGTCTTTGACTTTTTAAACTGATCTTGCAGTAAAAAACAATACATGATGACTTGGAAACGTATTCCATAAAGTGTTTAGCCTGTTCACAAAGAACAGGTTCTGTTTACAAAGAACAGAACACTTCAAAATTGCCCAAGCTGCTCACCAGTGTAGAGCAGCGTAGACAGTTTATGTCCAGCCTGTTCAGCAGACAGAACAGCTTGGACGATAGTTGCAACACATGCAACACATAGAACAGCTTTAGACTAATATTGCAAATCATCTTTAGGCTTTAATAAGGCATATAACAGGCCTTAAATTCAACCTTCAAATGCATCAACAGGTTTGATTGTAAATCTCCCCCTCAGATGTAGAACAGGTTTGACTGAGGCCTTTTTGTGCCTAACAATCTCCCCCTATTTGCAATAACCAGTCTAAGCTGGTCTAATCAAAAATCAATATATATTTTTACAGTACATTTAGCTGAATTGAAATTACAACACTACATTAAAGTAAAAGATCAGTTTATATATACACAGATTTTTTGATTACATTAGAACAACACATCTTCTTTCAAAAGTACAACTGATGTACTAAAGTATATTACAACTAATGTAAAGGGATTTACAACATATGTAACATAGAGTACAACTAATGTACATTGGACTGTTTTTGTTGGGAGCAGAAAACGGTAAGCCTGTCCAACTGATGGACAGCTTCCATTCTTCACCTACCCAGATGGTAGATGGACTTTACTGCATTGGAGGGGGATCCTGGAACATCTTTTCCAGTTCTTCTCTTGTATCCTCAAGTTCCTCAACTTCACTTCTGATGACCATGAACTTGGGATCATTGAGCTCTCCTCTTTCATAGAAGCCTCTGAGCTGATCCCAGACGGCTGCTCTCCATTTGCTAGACTGCCTAAATGAAACTGCAAGTCTGAAGGCGGCAAGTTGTCTCAGATCAACTTTGTACAGCTCTGAGGCTCTTTGGAAGCACTTCTTCTGAGTTAGGGGATCTACAAAAAATGCCCCCAGCTCAGGTTCTTCAATAATTTTGCCATCCTCAAACTCTATTCCACTTGGCAGGCTATGATCAACTCCCTTCATTTCAATGGCATAGTCGCCCTGTTCGATCAGTGTAAGGAGTAGCTCCATCTCTGTGTCCTTCTTTGTTCTCCTGGCCTTTATTTTTGGATGTGTCACAAAGACACCTTCACTAATTTCCATAGATATCAGGCCAAGATCCTTTACTCTTTCCATCAACTTCTTGACATATGCCCTGATCTGTTTAGCAGTTTCAGACTTTGATTCACTCAGGGCAACTGCCAGCTCAATCCACTCCCTGTATACCATCTGTGCTACATCAGTGTGGTCATAAGTTTCCAATTCTGGGCCTGTTGCACCCATCCTTGTTATTTTAAGCTTCCACTGACTGCCTTTCCTTGATACAGGGACAGCT
The DNA here is from genome assembly GCA_020465985.1 of Centrapalus pauciflorus. NCBI lineage: Eukaryota > Viridiplantae > Streptophyta > Magnoliopsida > Asterales > Asteraceae > Centrapalus > Centrapalus pauciflorus. Next base: position 2,882 of record JAANYP010000835.1, on the reverse strand, counting down.
TTGACAATTGCTTCCTTGGCTAGCCTTCTTTCAGCAACATCTTGAAAGTTTTTACTAGCCAAGTTGTCAAAGTGGTATTGAGCTCTTGCATGGGGTACTGTTGATTTGGTCACAGAGACCTGAGTACCTTGCTCTACTTCCTTCTCTTTCTCCCCTGCTGATTGTCTGGCAGCTTTCATTATTTTCTTTTGCACCTCCATGGTAGACATTTTAATTTTCTTTGCTTCTTGGAGTGCAAAGGATTTAGCAGCTTTAGCAGATTCTTCTTCTTTTCTCAATTCCTCCAGAGCTTGAAGCTGTTCTTCTCTAAACTCAAAGTACTTGTGCATAGGAAGACCCATCTCTTTAGCCCTAGCCTTGTGAAATTGAATTTCTGCCTGTTTCTGCTGTATGGGATCATTAGCTGCCTTTTCTTTTCCTTTAGCTGCTGCTGTAGTGACAGCAGCCTCAGGAATTTCCTCTTCCTCTTCTTCTTCTTCAGTTAGAATTAAGTGCCTCCTTTTACTGCTAGGCCTGTCCTCAGGAATGACTTCCTCCCCCTTAGACTGAGCAGGGTTTGGAGAGACAGCCTAAGTAGGCATAGCAGCTTGAGAGGCACCTTCAGCTGTACCTGTTTCAAAGACACTTGCTGGCTGACCAGTGTGAGTTGCAGACACTGGTATCTCCTTAGGAGAAGAAGTTTTCTCCCCCTTAGACTTAGTCTTCGAGGCAGATGACTTCTCCCCCTTTGAAGGAGATGAAGTAGCGACTTCAACACCTGGTCTGCCTGAAGACATAAAGTCAGCAGGCTTGCCAGCAGGTTTAGTAGAAGGTTTAGGACCAACAAGGCTAGTCACTAAGTAAGCCAAGTTATCCTTCACCTCAGTAAGCTGGGAAAGACAGGTCTGAAGAGAAGTGGAGTGGGAATCAGCAAGGGAAGTGAGCTTAACAATGTTTTCCATGTCAGACGCTGTGAACAGCAAAGTTTGAAGCTGTGCAAGATGAAGTTCTAGAGAATTTTACACATCAGCAAGATCTGATGACACAGAGTTTGATAGGTAGCCAATTAGAGTTTGTAAGCTAGCCAGAGTGGCTGGAAGGGTAGAGTTGCAAGAAGTGAGAAGTGATGACAGCTGTTGGGAAATAACTGTCATTGAGGACACAGAGTCCTGCTGAATGGAAAGAATAGAGGAGAGAGAGGTGGACACAGTTTGCAGCTGAGCAGTGAGTGCTAACAGCTTTGGAGATTGATCAGGCTGTGGAGTGGTAGGGAACGAGGCCTTGAACGAATCAAAGAACCCCTGAAGTTGTGCAGACACAGAGTCTGATATGATGGAGGGTAGAGAGTTCATGGTGTTTTCCAAAGAACCAACTTTGTTGGTCAGCAAAGAAAGCTGATCCTTCAAAGGCAGGTCTTTGGGAGATGGAGGTGTATGGGTAGATTGTTTTGAGTGGGTGGATGGAGAAGATGATGATGAAGCTGGTGTTTGAGGATGTGATGGAGAGGGAAGAGAGACTTTGGACAGAAGCTCCATAGCCTGGGCAAAAGTAAGATGGCCCAGTTTGGAGGGATCAAGAGGTCCTTCAGCAGCGGCTGTAGCTGCATCACCAGGAGAATGGGATGATGTTTGGGGCCTTTCAGATGCTGCTTGTGTTGCAACACCCTCATGAAGACCAGTGGTGGTTCCCTCTGTAGTGCCTTGGTCTAAAGGCACCTCATCATTGGGAGATGGGATATGCATTTCAACATCAGCAGAGGTGCAACCTGCTGATGGAATTTGCATGGAGGGAGCAGCCTCACCAGAGGGATGGTATGATCCCTGAGGTTCATCAGCTTGGGTTGTTGGTCCCTCTGCAGCTGTTTGGTGTAGAACAGCTGTATCATGGGGAGCATAAGTTTGAGACTGAGCTGCTGATTGGTCTATACCAGCAGCGTGGACACCTCGTGCAGACTCAGGGTGTGAGGAGATATGAGTGGGGGACAGTGTGGACACAGTATGGAGTGGAGAGGACTCCTGTCTTTCAATATCCTCAGCCTGTTGGGAGGCTGGGATAGTTGATGTGGGTATCTCCGTTTGTACAACTGGTTCCTGTTGGGAGGAACCAGAGGGTCTAGGCTGACTCTGGGTAGACTCAGATTGGAGTGAAGCAGGCGCCAAATGAGCTGAACCTGCTCCCATAATAGGAGAGGCAGCTGGGGTTGCTTCTTTTTCAATTGAACCCTGTTGAGAGGGAACAGAGGAGGTGGTTTTGTGGGCTGATTTCTTTTTGGAAATTGATTTTCTGTGATAGAGAATGGATGGAGTGGGTGATTGTGGAGAGGGGAGAGGATCTGTTTGGACAGGGTGTGAGACTGGGTCAGGAACAGTGGGGCTGGCCTGTTCCATAGTCTCTTGTGCCACAGAGGCACCAGCCACAAAGGCTTCAGGCTCAACAAATGAACCAGGGTGAGGAGCGCCACAGAGGCTAAAGGAACAGACTCAGACTGAGCTGTTTTGGCCTTCTTTTTCGCAGGCCCAGCTTCAGTTGCCAGGGTCCTTTTAACAAGCTTGGACCTGGCTTTGGATTTTGTTACGGGAGCAGCAGCTTCTGGATCCACCCTCACATCAGAGGGTCCTTCCACCAAACCTAACAGCCTCCTCATTGGTGTGGATAGAGGAGGCTCATTTTGCAGGACTGGAGTATAATAAACTCTATTCCCTATAACTAGGAATGCAGCAGTCTTAAGTAGAGGCTGAGAGTTATAGATACGCTCACCACAAACATGTCTGAAAATGAGGCTCAGAAACCTGGGATATCGAACAGTAGCTGGTCTTGACTCTTGCTGCACCAGGTTCCTCAAATTCACAAAAATCCATTTGGCCATGTCCATGGTAGTTCCATCCACAAGCTGCAGAACTACA
>JAANYP010000834.1:0-18877 GCA_020465985.1 Centrapalus pauciflorus | reverse complement strand
TTAATTAGATTATAATTATGATTTATTTTAATGGTTAAAAAAAAAATGATCAAAATAAAAAGAGATGAAAAATACAAAAGTTAGTGGGTTAAATAACAAAAGAGACCAAAATTTATATATAAAAAACTAAAATTATGACCATTTAAGATCATTAACCCACAAACCTCTCTCTCTCTAATCTCTCTCTAAGTAATACGGCATCCTCAACAATTCTTCAAGAAACCCATTAAAGTGCATTAAATTGAAGAATCAATCAAGTACAAGTTGCTACAAACATTCAAGAACAAGAAATTACAAGCATTTAAGGTAATTCATTACTTAAATTCCATATTTTCAATGTTTGGTTCGGTTCTATGAAAAACCGAATACCCACAAATTATAAACGTGAAATTATGATGCATGTTAGATCATTTTGTTAGAAAGCATGTATTTATATGTATTGAAGTTATAGAAACAAAAATCAGTGATTAATTCATTCAAATAATGTAGAAATCGGAAATTTTGATGAAAAAGATGTTCTTGACAAAAATGATCATTTTTGGATGATCTTGACTAAATTAAGATGTTTTTGATCAAAAAGATTATATAAAAACACTCAAATAATGATAATACAACAAAATAAAACGTTGCATGTTAATATAAATAAGTTTTGTGAATTTTATGTGAAAATCCGTATGAGTATAAGTATGAACATGAAGAACAAAATCTGGAAATTTATGAACATGAAGGATCCGAATTCGGATATGTCCGAATTCGGATGATGCACCACTTCGGTTCCAATATTTCGGATAATAAAATCATTGTTTTGTTAAGTGATGGTCCGAACTCGGATGACCCGAGTTCGGATGGTACCAATTCGGATGTTAAACTACTTTCAGACACATAATAATTCGGATATACCATGTCCGAATTCGGATGGTGTCCATTTCGGACCAATGATTCGGTTCGGATATCATGCTATTTCGGACCCTACATTTCGGAGGCCTTCAAATTCGGTTCATATGTCCTCAATTCGGATAGGTTCAATTCGGATTTCAGATTTCGGATGGGGTACATGGATCCGAATTCGGTTGGCTAGTTCGGTTCGGATTGATCCGGATCCGGATGATCCTCAATCCGGGTGGATCCGAAACAGAGGGACCCGAAACCCAATTTTATGTATTAGAATGAATTGATGAACTGAAAGTTATCAGAATCAGATAGAATTACAGATTTTAATGACCAAAAGAAATAATGAAATTCCATGATAATGATGATGATATTGACATAAGATTTATATGAATAATTCTGACAGGTTCAGTATATTCTGAACAAAGATTTAAAGACTCAAAGAAGATAGACTGACAGAGATAAAATCCTGAGATAACTCAGGTGGCAGATTTATATCTGTTTGATAAAAGACCCAGAACTGTGAGTTATAGATATTCAAATTGAACATGCACAGATCCGGTTGAGATATATTGATGCTGTTACATTTATTGACATTCATATATCAGCTGGATTGAGACCTGTGCACACCATGGATGGGTGTTGCCCAGTGAATCATGATAGCTATTTGCTTATCTTTTCATATTGCATTTAATATTATCTCTGACTTTGCTTTATGATTCGTTGCTATTATGATTCCTAAGACATATGCTTACCTCATTGATCAGACTTTTGATAAGATTGATTCAGCTTGATTAGCCCTTATGGTCTATTGTTCTAGACCCGGCTATTTCACCAGTTCTTATGAACTTGGTAATGACCTCCGATGTTCCGCCATGTTGACCTACTGGTAGCTAGCCCAGTATGTGGCTGATCCCCGCGATATAAGCGTGAGTGTGGCTTGGACATCATCCGATCTTATGATACTATATCTCAATCATGACGGCTGTAGCGGCAGCCAAGACATATCACGCTTAGATTTATGACTCCGCTTGACACGCATGTTAATATTGAAAATCTATAAACTCACTAAGCTTTGCTTACAGATGTTGCTTTAAAATTTTACAGGAAAAGCCAAAAGGAAATCATCTGCAGGACCTAGTGCTTAGGTCATCAAGAAATCCAAGTTTTGAAGCTTTCTAGACCACTACTCAACAATTATCTGGTACTGATTGGAAGACATCAAATATGGTGGTTCTGGGTAGACTTGATGTAATGTCTGATGTGATGATTAGATTAGATGTTACCCTTTTTATAACTTAGTTTTGAAATATGTAAACTTAATCCTAAACTTGTATGTACATGTAATTTTTAATTCCGCAATTAATTACCCTATCTTAGTATGGTTGATATCGTATTGCATGAATTGGGACCTAGACTGGTGAGCACTGCCCCGTAAGGGGTGGTCTTCACAGGATGGTATCAGAGCACTAGTTTGAGTGAATCAAGTATTACGTAAGTATACTTGATCTCAAACTGAAGCAATACATATATATCAATCATTTAGGTGGTTTGAACTGAGATAGGATGTACAGACTATTAGGATGGGAAAAAGGGTACATAGATCTAAGTCTATAAATTGATAGTTAATTGATTTTAATTTTCAGTAGAAGATGTCAGGATCAGGTGATTTTCCAAGCAACATGAACCCACAACAGATGTTTGAAATGATGCAACAAATATTAGCCCAACATTCAGAACAACAGAACAAAATAATGCAAGAACACTTTCAGGCCAGAGATGAGGCCGAAGCTAAAAGACGTGAAGAAAAGAAAAATAAGAGAAAAGAAAAGCAAATTCAGATTAATGACTCTGATTCTGATAATTCAAATCCCGAAACTCAAATCGCTCAGCCAAAAGGCTGCAAGTTTAAGGATTTCAAAGCTAGCGGTGCGTTGAATTTTGAAGGAACAGTTGATCCGATTCAGGCGATGGATTGGATCAGTCATACGGAAGAAATTTTTAGAATCTCAGACTGTTTAGATTCTAAGAAAGTGAGCTACGCATCTGCGTTGTTTGTTGGAGCTGCTCGTGCCTGGTGGAAAACCCAGCGAAGTATCTACGGTGAAGAAGTGATTCAGACTTTAGAATGGGAGCAGTTTCTTGAAATGTTCAATGCGAAATACTGCCCGGTCGACCAGCGAGATAAAATGGAAGTACAACTGATGCAGTTGACTCAAGGGACGAAGACAGTTGATGAGTACGAACACGAGTTTTCAAGACTATGCGGCTATTCTTCATACCAAGTTGCTACCGAAGAGAGAAAGATGAATAGATTTCGTGTAGGACTCAACCCAAGATACAGACATCCCATGAGTGCGATCAAATATAAGAGTTACTTGGAAATGGTAGAAGCAGCCAGACAGATCGAGCGAGGATATTTAGAGTATGGTGATCAGCTATACGCTCCAACGACTAACCCACTGAATCCGTCTCCTCCAAAGAAACAGCGATTTGGCAGATTCTTTAGACCAAAATCTCAGCAGCATGGTTCACAACAGAAAGCACAAGTTTACTCCCTCACAAACGAGCCGCGATTTTGCAAACGATGTAGAAAGTCTCATATGGGGTTATGCAATCCAGAAGACGTTACTTGCTTCGCGTGCAACATGATCGGTCACAGCAGTGATGAATGTCCACAGCAGGGACGAGGATGTGCGAAGTGTGGAAAAAGAGGACACTTCATGTATCAGTGTCGTAGCGGGCCGCGTTATCAGTCACAAACATCTGCAGAAGGTTCTTCGGGGAAAAGTACTGCTGCAACACCAACTGCACGGACTCGAGCTTTCCAAATAACGGCTGAAGAGGCGAGAGAAACACCAGACGTAGTCACCGGTACGTTTCTGTTAAATACAATTCCTGCTCGCGTATTATTTGATTCCGGTGCTAGTCGTTCCTTCATATCAACTACCTTCGCTCAAAGATTATATAAATCTCCCTCGAAGCTTCCTGTGATACTTGATATCGAGACAGCCAGCAACAACTATGTTATGGCTGATTCTGTTTATCGTAACTGCACTCTACTTATCAATAACATTGTATTCAACCTCGACCTTATCCCGATTCCGTTGAAAGAGTTTGACGTCATCATCGGTATGGACTGGCTAATGAATAACGAGGCTACAATTATCTGCAACCGACGAATCATCAGAATCAAATCTTCAGACGGCCGAGTATTTGAGATCAAGGGCGAAAAGCGAAAAGGTGATCACTGCTTCATTTCTATTGAAAAAGCACATAAGTATCTATTCAAGGGTCGTGAGTCCTATCTGTGCTACGTTTTATCTGAATCCAACCCTGAAAAGAAGTCTTTATCCGATATTCCTATCGTCTGTGAGTTCCCAGACGTATTTCCCGATGACATTTCTGGAGTGCCACCGGAACGACAAGTCGAGTTCAGTATTGACTTGGTTCCTGGTGCGGCTCCTATCGCAAAAGCTCCATACAGACTTGCACCTGCAGAAATGCAGGAAATGTCAAAGCAACTGCAAGAGCTGTTAGAGAAGGGGTTTATCCGACCAAGTTCTTCTCCGTGGGGTGCACCTGTTCTATTTGTTAAAAAGAAAGACGGAACTTTCCGTATGTGCATCGACTACCGCGAGTTGAACAAAGTCACAATAAAGAATAAGTATCCTCTGCCCAGAATCGATGATCTGTTTGATCAGCTGCAAGGAGCCAGCTATTTCTCGAAGATAGATCTCCGTTCTGGGTATCATCAGTTAAAAGTCAGAGATGAGGATGTCCCAAAGACAGCCTTCCGTACAAGATACGGTCATTACGAATTTCTCGTGATGCCGTTCGGCTTGACAAATGCACCCGCAGCGTTCATGGACCTCATGAATCGCGTGTGCAGACCAATGTTGGATAAATCAGTTATCGTATTCATAGACGATATTCTGATTTACTCCAAAACGGAGGCTGATCATTCTATTCATTTACGACAATTGCTAGAGTTATTAAGAAAAGAAAGACTCTATGCAAAGTTTTCTAAGTGCGAATTCTGGCTCAGACAGGTATAATTTCTATTATATATGTCTTGAGCTATTTCCTAAGTATTCTTTGATTTACATCAGAAATTGAATTTCATTCTTGATTATCTTATAGATTCAGTTCCTTGGCCATGTTGTTTCTGGCGAAGGGATTTCTGTTGATCCTTCGAAAGTCGAGGCTGTCCAGAAGTGGCAAACACCTCGCAATGCCTCAGAGATAAGAAGTTTCCTTGGATTGGCCGGTTATTATCGGCGATTCATAAAGGACTTCTCAAAGATTGCTGTGCCACTTACAACGCTAACACGAAAGAATACTCCTTTCGTTTGGACTGATAAACAGCAAGAGGCATTTGACATTCTGAAGCAAAAGCTTATTCAAGCGCCAATTCTAGCCTTGTCAGAAGGTAATGACGATTTCGTTGTTTACAGCGACGCTTCTGGTACTGGCTTAGGATGTGTTCTGATGCAAAGGGGAAAAGTAATTGCCTATGCTTCAAGGCAATTAAAAGATTATGAGAAGAATGCACCAACTCATGATCTTGAGTTGGCTGCCGTCACCTTTGCTCTGAAAATTTGGCGTCACTATCTATATGGGACTCGGTGTCAGCTCTACACCGATCATAAGAGTCTCAAGTACCTTTTCACTCAAAAAGATCTTAACATGAAACAGCGTCGATCCTTGGAGCTTATCAAGGATTATGACTGCGAGATCTTATATCATCCCGGCAAAGCAAATGTTGTCGCGGATGCGTTGAGTAGAAAAGTGTATCCTGAGAAGTGCTGCTATGCCCTAACTCCAGTTATATTCTCTTCTGACCTTATTGAAGACATCAGAGTTGCTCAAACTGAAGCGCTGAAAGAAGAGAACATAGATTCTGAAAATCTTAAAGGGCAGTTACAATTTCTGACTCTGAACCATTTGGGACTTCACTGTCTCAAGGGAAACCGAATCTGGGTTCCTAAGTATGGTTCAATCCGCAGCACTCTTCTGTCTGAAGCTCATCAGTCCAAGTTATCTGTTCATCCTGGCAGCTCAAAGATGTACTTTGATCTGAAAGCTGACTACTGGTGGCCAGGAATGAAGAAAGATATTGGTAAATGTGTTGAAAGCTGTAGAATATGTCAGATGGTTAAGGCAGAACACCAGAAACCCTTCGGGGATATGCAACCACTGCCAGTTCCTGAATGGAAGTGGGAGCATATAACTATGGATTTCATCACAAAGCTGCCGAAGACCAAAAGACAGCACGACTCTATCTGGGTAGTCGTGGATCGATTAACGAAATCAGCACATTTTATATCGATGAAAGAAACTTATTCTCTCGATAGATTGGCACAGATATACATCACTGAAATAATTTCTCGTCACGGTGTGCCACAGTCTATCGTTTCAGATCGTGATAGTCGCTTCACGTCCAGATTCTGGCAAGCATTACAAGAAGGGATGGGTACTCGGATTTCTATGAGTACTGCTTATCATCCAAATGCAGATGGCCAGAGTGAGCGTACTATCTTAACTCTTGAAGATATGCTTCGTGCCTGCGTTCTTGATTTAGGAGGTAACTGGGATGACCACTTGCCGTTGGTCGAATTTTCCTATAATAACAGTTATCATTCTACGATCAAGATGGCCCCTTTTGAAGCTTTGTACGGAAGAAAATGCAGAACTCCTACCTGTTGGCGTGAAACAGGTGAATCGCCAATAGCAGGACCTGCCCTTCTACAGTTGACTCATGAGAAGATTCAACTTGTCAGAAGGAATATTCTTGAAGCTCAAAGCAGGCAGAAGTCATATTATGACAATCGGCATAGATCCATCAGTTTTGCGGTTAACGATTGGGTGATGCTGAAAGTATCCCCAATGAAGAATGTGGTACGATTCATTAAAAGAAACAAGCTAGCTCCGAGATTTATCGGACCGTTCAAGATCGTCGAAAAGATTGGAAATCAGTCTTATCGTCTTGATCTACCAGCGGACTTAGCTGGAATACACCCTGTATTCCATGTTAGTCATTTGAGAAAAAACCTAGCTGACGAAAGAGAAGTGCAGATACCACATGTTAACCTGCAAATTGATGAGAAGCTTCGAATGGTTGAAGAGCCAGAACGTATTCTGGACTCGAAGACTAAGAAGCTTCGGAATAAAGAGATACAGATGGTGCTCGTCCAGTGGAAACACCACAAAGGTTCGCATCAGTCTTGGGAATCCAGAGATGTCATGAAAGCTACATATCCCAGTCTGTTCGAATCTATCTAACTTCGGGGACGAAGTTTGTGCGTGGTGGAGCCCATTCTGTAACAACCTATCTTTTATTTATCTTTTATTTTAGTATCTGAGTTAATGATGTCATGTTATTACATTATTATTTTGTAATATAATTATGAAAATATTAATTAGATTATAATTATGATTTATTTTAATTGTTAAAAAAAAAAAATGATCAAAATAAAAAGAGATGAAAAATACAAAAGTTAGTGGGTTAAATAACAAAAGAGACCAAAATTTATATATAAAAAACTAAAATTATGACCATTTAAGATCATTAACCCACAAACCTCTCTCTCTCTAATCTCTCTCTAAGTAATACGGCATCCTCAACAATTCTTCAAGAAACCCATTAAAGTGCATTAAATTGAAGAATCAATCAAGTACAAGTTGCTACAAACATTCAAGAACAAGAAATTACAAGCATTTAAGGTAATTCATTACTTAAATTCCATATTTTCAATGTTTGGTTCGGTTCTATGAAAAACCGAATACCCACAAATTATAAACGTGAAATTATGATGCATGTTAGATCATTTTGTTAGAAAGCATGTATTTATATGTATTGAAGTTATAGAAACAAAAATCAGTGATTAATTCATTCAAATAATGTAGAAATCGGAAATTTTGATGAAAAAGATGTTCTTGACAAAAATGATCATTTTTGGATGATCTTGACTAAATTAAGATGTTTTTGATCAAAAAGATTATATAAAAACACTCAAATAATGATAATACAACAAAATAAAACGTTGCATGTTAATATAAATAAGTTTTGTGAATTTTATGTGAAAATCCGTATGAGTATAAGTATGAACATGAAGAACAAAATCTGGAAATTTATGAACATGAAGGATCCGAATTCGGATATGTCCGAATTCGGATGATGCACCACTTCGGTTCCAATATTTCGGATAATAAAATCATTGTTTTGTTAAGTGATGGTCCGAACTCGGATGACCCGAGTTCGGATGGTACCAATTCGGATGTTAAACTACTTTCAGACACATAATAATTCGGATATACCATGTCCGAATTCGGATGGTGTCCATTTCGGACCAATGATTCGGTTCGGATATCATGCTATTTCGGACCCTACATTTCGGAGGCCTTCAAATTCGGTTCATATGTCCTCAATTCGGATAGGTTCAATTCGGATTTCAGATTTCGGATGGGGTACATGGATCCGAATTCGGTTGGCTAGTTCGGTTCGGATTGATCCGGATCCGGATGATCCTCAATCCGGGTGGATCCGAAACAGAGGGACCCGAAACCCAATTTTATGTATTAGAATGAATTGATGAACTGAAAGTTATCAGAATCAGATAGAATTACAGATTTTAATGACCAAAAGAAATAATGAAATTCCATGATAATGATGATGATATTGACATAAGATTTATATGAATAATTCTGACAGGTTCAGTATATTCTGAACAAAGATTTAAAGACTCAAAGAAGATAGACTGACAGAGATAAAATCCTGAGATAACTCAGGTGGCAGATTTATATCTGTTTGATAAAAGACCCAGAACTGTGAGTTATAGATATTCAAATTGAACATGCACAGATCCGGTTGAGATATATTGATGCTGTTACATTTATTGACATTCATATATCAGCTAGATTGAGACCTGTGCACACCATGGATGGGTGTTGCCCAGTGAATCATGATAGCTATTTGCTTATCTTTTCATATTGCATTTAATATTATCTCTGACTTTGCTTTATGATTCGTTGCTATTATGATTCCTAAGACATATGCTTACCTCATTGATCAGACTTTTGATAAGATTGATTCAGCTTGATTAGCCCTTATGGTCTATTGTTCTAGACCCGGCTATTTCACCAGTTCTTATGAACTTGGTAATGACCTCCGATGTTCCGCCATGTTGACCTACTGGTAGCTAGCCCAGTATGTGGCTGATCCCCGCGATATAAGCGTGAGTGTGGCTTGGACATCATCCGATCTTATGATACTATATCTCAATCATGACGGCTGTAGCGGCAGCCAAGACATATCACGCTTAGATTTATGACTCCGCTTGACACGCATGTTAATATTGAAAATCTATAAACTCACTAAGCTTTGCTTACAGATGTTGCTTTAAAATTTTACAGGAAAAGCCAAAGGGAAATCATCTGCAGGACCTAGTGCTTAGGTCATCAAGAAATCCAAGTTTTGAAGCTTTCTAGACCACTACTCAACAATTATCTGGTACTGATTGGAAGACATCAAATATGGTGGTTCTGGGTAGACTTGATGTAATGTCTGATGTGATGATTAGATTAGATGTTACCCTTTTTATAACTTAGTTTTGAAATATGTAAACTTAATCCTAAACTTGTATGTACATGTAATTTTTAATTCCGCAATTAATTACCCTATCTTAGTATGGTTGATATCGTATTGCATGAATTGGGACCTAGACTGGTGAGCACTGCCCCGTAAGGGGTGGTCTTCACAACATGATCAGGCTTCGAAGGATCAGTAAATCCTTCTGGTTGATATGTATATACTTCATCAGTTAACTCCCAATTTAAAAATGTAGTTTTTACATCCATTTGATATACAGTAAAGTTTTTATGTGACGCAAAAGCTAAAAACATTCTAATAGACTCAATCTAGGCAATGGGGGCAAAAGTTTCGTCATAATCGATTCCATGCAGCTGGTTGTATCATTTGTCTACGAGGCTTGCTTTGTTTTGAATGATGACAGCGTTTTCATCTATATTGTTCTTGAAGATCCACTTCGTGCCAATGATAGACTTTTCCTTTGGTCTTTCCCCTAATCTCCAGACCTTTAACCTTTCAAACTGATTGAGCTCCTCTTGCATAGCTACAATCCAGTCTGCATCCAGAAGAGCTTCTTTCACCGTCTTTTGCTCGATCTTGCTCAAAAAAATTTGAGAAGAGACATTCGTTCATGGTAGCTCTCATGGTTTTTACTGAGGCATAGGGATCACCAATGATGTTTTCTGGTGGATGATCCATAATCCTTTTGAACGTATGAGGGTAAGGTTGAAGTTGGTCTTGATTGGGATTCAAGTCCAGGTAGGAAATTCAGGGATTAGCTTCAGATGTTGATGGGATATCAACTGAGGTGGGGGATTGATAATTCACATTTCATGCAATTCATATAACATTACACATAATTATGAACATTAATCATAAACACAGGAAGTCAAATACTTAGATTGATAGACAGAATATTACATTTTGGTTCTTGAAAGTATTTCTTGCACAACACCCTTCTTCTATCAACATACGTACAAGCATCCGTATCTTTCAATAGTAACACAACGCCTATTTATATACACAATTACAACTATTGTGTATTTACAATAAATCCCCCTAAACCTTTTACAAAATATTGTTTTCAACTCTATTATAAATTGTATCCAACAGGGATTCAGAAGTTTCAGTATTCAAGGAAGGATTTTGAGATTCTGGAGCTGATTGTTATACACTTTCAGTAGGCATGTGTATATCAGTCGTTGAAACCTCTCCAGTCTCTTCAGAAATCGATTCGTGTGAATGATCGGAGACTACGACCGGATCTTCAGTAATCCTATAATGGACCAAAATTGAAACATTAGATTTGGTCCTTTCAAAGTAGTCTTCTTAAAAACTTTCAAAAAGTTTATTAAGATCATTCATTTCATCTTTCTACTCCGGTGACTTCACTGAAGTAGACTGTCTATGTTCGGCTCCTGAACTGGCGTATTCAGGAGCCATTACTATTCCTTCGTCGAATTTGATGTTTACGCTCTCGTTGACAGTCTTCGTTCGTTTAATGTAGACTCGGAAAGCCACAGATTCTTTGGAGTATCCAATGAATATGCCTTCGTCAGCTTTCTGATTAAACTTTATCAAGTTGTCTTTATCATTCAGGATAAAACACTTGCATCCAAAAACATTATAAAATGTAACATTAGGAACTCGTTTATTAATCAATTCATACGGAGTCTTTCTGAATCTTTTAATGATGATCGATCTGTTCTGGGTAAAGCATGCAGTTGCTATAGCTTCAGCCCATAGGAATAACGGTAGATTAGAATATGGAAGCATTGTCCTATTAGATTCCGCAAGTGTGCGGTTTCGTATTTCAACTACGCGGTTTTGTTGTGGGATACGAGTTGTCGAATATTGATGTGTATCCCAAGAGAACTCAGAAATGTCTCGAGTGACTTGTTCTTGAATTCTGTACCATTATCAGATCTAATGGTTTGAACTGAAAGCTGTAACTTTACTTGAATCTTGCGTATGAAGTCAATAATGATCTCAGTAGCATCAGACTTGGATCTCAGGAAGAATACTTTGTGTATCTTGAATAATAATCGACTATGACCAACACATATCTTTTCTTATTGATACTTTGTACCCGCATAGGTGCGCACAAGTCCATATGGAGTAGCTCTAAAGCCCTAGTTGAAGAATGTTTAACTTTTAACTTGTGAGAAGCTCTCATCATCTTCCCTTTTTCACAAGCGGCACACAGATGCTCCTTCTGAAATCGGAGAGTTGGTAGCCCTTTGACTAAACCACCTTTTGCAAGATTGGTCAATTCTTTAAAGTTCAAATGGGATAGACGGCGATGCCACAACCATGATACTTTAGATGTTGCCTTTGGCAGCAAGCAGACGTCTTTCTTCAGATTAATGTTGGCTAAATCTATGGAGTACAAATTGGTTTTCCTATTACCAACGAGGATTTCCTTCCATTCCTTTGATCTAATGCTACACCTATTAGCCTTGAAATTGACTTCTAACCCTTTATCACACAGTTAGCCGATACTGAACAGATTATGGCCAAGACCATCAACGTAAAATACCTTTTGAATCGTTATCTTCTCGTACTCCAGACTCCCATAGCCTTTGATCGGACAGAATTGATCATTGCCAAACCTTACCGTCCCGCAGAATTTGTCAACAAAATTCGCTAGGGTTTCTCTCTGTACGGTTATATGCTTGGAACACCCGGAGTCAAGGTACCACAGATGATTTACCTATAAAACGAAGTAAAACATGAGGTACCCACTTATAGTTGGGTACTTTGAAGTTTGGTAAATCATGCTGTATTTTGTCAGGTATTTTAACAAATAAGTTCATTGACTTTGGAACACACTTTTAACAGTCTTTTTGGGTATCCATTATTGTACATTTAGTTTTGGAACTGATTTGAAATTTGCTTCTTTGGAAGCCTTTCCTATTTAAAATAGGGAACCTTGTTCTTTGGAACCCATACAAACTTAGCAGATTTATACAAAGATTTCACATTCAAAGCTCGAGATTATTAAAAAGCATGGCATGAATCAGAATTCAACGAAAGCAATTTAGCACAAGAATATGTAGAACATTGTAAGGTCTACACACTACAGATCTATCTAGACGCGGAACCGTCAACGAGTGCGGAATCCTCGTTAACGGGTAGACGGAAACAACTCTCACCAGAAACACGGAGACTATCAGAAGCTGCACGAACTACACAAGAACGCACCTACGAACTGATTCTCTCCGAAACGACACTAACACTGATGATAAACTCGAAATCGCTTAATGCTTAATCACTCTCGAATTCTGCAAAAAGTCTGATAATATTTCGAGTCTATCCCTAATTATAGAGGCTAATTCGAGTCTGTCATGGCCGAACTCGAATCCGGCCCAAGGCCCATTCGAGTTTGTCCCATCTGACATTCTCGAATCTGCCTAAGTGGTCACATTCGAATCTGTCTAAGTGACTCATTCGAATCTAACCAGATTCGAATCCTAGTCCTTAGAGATTTCGAATTTACCTTCTCACATAATTAACTAAGTATTGAAACTTATGTTTTTATCTTATGATTGATATTATCTTTGATCTTCATGTTTGAACTTCTTGTAATACATTACATTAAGTTCAAACATACAAACAATAATAATTATCAACCATATATAAACATATATATCTAACACTCCCCCTTGACGATAGCTTCTAATAATTCACACATTTGATTAAGTACTTTGCTTATTATTTATTCAAACTGCTTCCAGCATACAAACCCTTTTCAACACACACTTTAACTACATTCTCATACTTTCTAGCCTCACCATCCATATGAGTGTCACTTGAAATCTTATGAGCATGTAGAATTTGAAGGTCATCTTTAGAAAGGTTTACTAGGTGAAGAGGATCATAGATTCTAAGAATCACCTTTTCTTCAAAATCTTCCATTACCGCTTCTCCCGTTTCACTCTCAACATACCACCAGTTCAGATTTTTCATGACGTTCTGTGGCATAGGCTTGAGTGGCACCTTTCTCAGACATCTTACGGGTCTGTACTGTATCTTCATCCAAGGACGCCCAGTTAGAGGATCAATTCGAGAGTGATCCTCTACTCTTTTTCCTAACCATGGATTAAGCCGTTCAAACTTTCTCGATCTTCCCTCTTTCTTTATGATTCTGGCAATTATTTCTAAGGGTCATTGCCGATATTGATTAGTTCTTTCCAAGCTAAAGCTTTTATCTCAATCTTCGGCAGTGAATTGAATACTTTCAGAGATCTTCTGAGGTACTGGAGCCCATCTTTTCTCTTGATTATGAATAGCTGCAGTTCTCGATCAAAGAACCATCTTAATATGCTTCCTGACAGTTTTCCAGTACCCGTCACCCTCATCTTCTTTTTCAGCTCTAAGTCCTTCTGCTCTGCCCTGAACAATAGCTTTCTTTTTTCTTCATTAGTCAGCTCTCTGGCAGGCTCTCCTATTGATGACTCAACATTTAAAGCAGCATTAACTACTTCTATGTTAACCACATCATTTCCTTCTATCACATATGTATCAGTGATTGGATTTTGCTGGACTATGATCTCATTGGCTTCATCGTCTTCGTCAGCACAAATCTCATCATCTGACTTCCAATCTGTTATGTCTTCAGGAACAAATTCTCCCTCTTCTAGATCCTCCATATCATCTTCAAAGTCAAAGCCTAAGTCCATCGGGTCGTCATCGAGATCCATAAGTGTATCAATCATCTCACTTATCTCATACTCTGTAGGTTTGGACGAACTGGCCTCTCCATCTTCACCTCCCAACTGACTCGGCTCCCCCTGAGACTGAGCATCCTGAGCAGCAGAAAAATCTACTGGCTCATTCTGTCTTTGAGTGCTGGGATCATTGCCTTGGTCATCTTCATTATCATCATCATCCCTCGGCCGCTCCACTTGATCACGGCAGGATGTCTCCCCCTGAGCCTGTAAATTTTTCATCAATTGCTCAACCAGGGAGCGCATCAATCTAAGTTCAGCTGCTTGATCAGCGACAAAAGTCTTTAACTCTAAGTTCTCTTCCTGAACCTTTTCCACTATCTTTTTCAGATCGGCATTCTCATTATCAAGATTTGCGTTATGAGTCTGAATCTCACCGATTGCCTTTGTTAGGCCTAAGATCTGGACTTGTTGGAAGTCAACTCGAGCTTTTAGCTGCATAACCCTTTGATTTTCTGTGTATGTGGATGAGGTGGATGGGATGGATTGAATTAGAGTTGGAATGATTGGCGATGGGATGTATGGTTCATCATGAGGTGGTGATGGTGGAATGGTGGTTTGAGGGTCCTGAGGTTGAGGAATTTCAGGTTGTTCCACTAAAGCTGAGGAAGTTCCTTGCATAAATCGATGACGCTTGGCCCTTTGCCTCGTCACTAATGGAGCGACCTCTTCTTCTTCAAAATCAGAGTCATCAGACTCTCGTGATGCTCTACGCCTTGAAGCTTCTTCATTTACTACCAACCTTGATCCATAAGTTCCCATTTGAACAGGAGGTTCTGTAGATACGGACTCTGGAGCTTCAACCTCTATCTCCTCCATTTCTTCTGACTCAGTTGCTGACGATGACAAGTCATTACCAGTCTGCTCAGGTTCATATTCATCAACATCCCTAAGAACATCTTCTTCTCCCTCTGGAGGCTCTAGCAATTCTCCAACTAACGCTGCAGATATTTCTTCATTGGCATGAGGACCAGCTTCCCAAATTTCATGTAGTGTTTGACACAACTGATCAGATTCAATTGGGACATTCGAAGGCCCTGCTTCTTGTACCTCTTGTTGATGACTTGTAGAAGGCCTGGTTGCCTGAGTTTGACTCGCGGTAGCTCTTTGGCGTCTCCTTTGTGGCTGTGCACGCGGTTGTTGTCGTTGTTGTTGCGGTGGCTGTCTAGCTTGAACTTCCACTTCTCCTGCCCAGTTGGCATTATTCGGTGCTTCAAAGTTCCTGTCAATTACAGCTCCAAACAACGGTCGCTCGACCGGAACCGCCAACCTTCCTCTGTGCGAGGAGCAATCAGCAAAAATCCTTTTGTCCATCACCGCTACGCTTTGGATCTCATTTAGTTGTGGCAAATTCGGCAAGAAGTGCCTGATGAGCATCATTATGAAACGAGGATATAGCAGAAATTGTTGCTGCTCTGGAGCCGTAATTTGATGAACGAACTCCGAGAAAAACATTTGAGAAAAGCTGAAGGGCCGATTATAAACTAAAGCGATCATCCCGGATTGGATCTTCGAGACAATATAATCAATACCAGCTTTCTTGGCCGCAAAACAAACCATAAACACATGTGCCAAAAATCTCCATTGACCGATTAGCCCACTCTTCATATACGATGTTTTAGTAACATCCAAGCTGTATCCCATCCTCTGAAAAGCTGCTTGCCTAATACTTAAGGGAAAGTCAATAGGCCCAGACTCTTCTTCCTGAGATCCTAGCTGCAAAACCTGACGCAGCATATCAGCAGAAAACACCAATGGTTGTCCTGCTATCCTTGTTCTCAACACTGTTGGAGTGACGGAACAATCAACTTGTAAGTGCTCGTAAAATTGTCGTACATATGGAATAACAATTTGAATATTATGAGACAATGCAAATGCAATCCTAGACTCTACTAGGAAATCCATCATCTAACGAAAACCCTGCGCCTCAGGGATATGATGGTCGGGGGGAATGACCATATTATGCTTCGGCACGAATACTCGATCAGCCATATCTGCACAATAGATTAACTATTAATATTATTAAAAATCAATAAACTTGTTTAAATTCAAATTTGTTTTACTTTGAACTTGTTTAAGTACAAAATCCAACACAAATGAATTTCTACAAGTTTAATTAAATTTAAATTGAATAATTTAAATAAAATGACAGATTCGAATAAACAGATTCGAAGAAACCCTTTTTCGAATTTGACGGCACACTCGAATCTAGTGACCTTCTCGAGTTTACTGACAAACTCGAGAATCGTCTGGAACAGATTCGAACTCGTCGGCTACCATCATCACCAAACACTATGATTTTAACCATTTTGAACTTAGAATATCACATACATTAGTCCAACTAGGTTCTAATCACAGATATTTGCCTTTAATCTGACTTTTTAACGGTTCAAACTTTGTAATTTTAAAAAACACGGTTTCGACCATCAAACCTTCAAAAATTGGTGATTTTGACTTAATTGGAGTATAAGACTACTTGAATCTTGTACAACTCAGTTGTTTATACCTAGATGTATCAGTAGAATCGAACACTCAAGCAAGAAACTCGACAAATAGTGGTTTTTAGTGAAAACGGTAGATTCGAGGAAATAGATTCGAGATCGCTGGATAGATTCGAAGGAACAGATTCGAAAACAGGTAAGAGTAATGACGATTACTGTTAACCTATTTATAATACCTACCTTCGAGTCTAATGACAGATTCGAATCTATGACAGATTCGAGATCAGCCGATTTCGAGTTTGACCTAAACTCGAATTACCCCCAAACACTTAGAAAATTTCGAAAATTTTGAAATAATTTCAACTTTTTCAACCTTTTCAACGGTATTGTGTAACGGAATAAACTATGCCAAATATTTTACCCTAAGCACAAGATTTTCACGCAATGGTTTATTTTATCCAACTATGAATGCACCCTCAGTAATTTTTGACCTTTTTTTTTCTAAGTAAACAATGAAATAAAATAAAATAAAATAAAGTAAACTAATATAAAATAAAATAAAATAAAATAAAAATAAGTAAAAATAAATTTTTTTAAAATCTTGACCAAAATTTAACTTAGACTTAAACTATATTTATTACAACTTACAATCTAGCTAAACGCAAAACAAAATATTTTTGATGAGTATAGTCAAAGAGAGGTTCAATCAGATAGCGGTGTCAGATACTCACTTTCAGTACTTAAGCATTCACACTTAGGAATTTTTGATTCCTTTGATTGTTAGTCGTGAAATACCCATTTAGCCGATTGTTGGTATTTACCCCTTTAAACATGCTACATTTCGGAATATCCCTTGGCATTTTTATTTATCATGAAATTATCTTACGTGACTCAGACATAGACATACTTTTATGATCAAGGCATACAGACAAAGATTCTAACTTGTTGGTATTTGCAAACTTTCTTTAAAAGACAAACATCGGACACAGGTCTGTATTTTCATACAAAAAAGTGTCTTACTTTGACTTAAGGTTTATTCTTAAAGTTAGCAAGACAGTGGTGACAGGTCTGTACCGACGTACAACAAAGCGACGTATCTTGCCAACCCGAATCTAAACAGAGGCAACAGGTCTGTACTTACGTACAACAGAGTTACATGTTTTCGACTCTCAATTTTGTATGATTTTTCTATTCTTTCCATTTTAAGATGTATTTGATGTTGCTATACATCCCCAGAAAGTTTGCATACCTCATTTGACTCAAAGTTTGTATGTCTTGTACATAAAAATTAAGACCGATTGGTCATACATCTAAGTTAGCGACACACTTGACTTTTTCTTGAGTATTTTATTAGCCTTGGGATTCCCTATATGTATTATGCCTACCAACACATCAAACTAAAATAAAGTATAACACTTAGAATTTTAGGTGCATTATGTGTGAAAGCCTAAACACTTAGAGTTTGTAACGACTGTGCTAATTTTCGTCACTTTGAACCTTTGCTTCTAAGACTTAACTCCTTTTTCTGATATTCTCTTTTTTTGTATTTTTATGATTTTCTCTCCTTTTTTGTTTTTGTTTTTTTGTTTTTCATAAGAAATAGCAATAAAAGAAGATAACCTACTAACTTATTAAAAGTAGAAACTTACTAAAAATTGAAACTATCCTAAATTAGCAGACTTACTATAAAAAGAAAGAAATACTACAGCTATAAAAGGAAATAAACTACTATTAAGGCCAAATTACTCTAGGTTGCGCATTCCATTTAGCTGAATTAAATATTCAAACCGTGACTTATCAAATGCTTTGGTAAACAAATCAGCATTATTATCATCCGTTGCCACTTTTACCAATTTGATTAAGTTCTTTTCAGCACAATCATGAATAAAATGATGCCTTATGTCTATGTGCTTTGTTTTACTGTGTTTAACTGGATTATTTGTGATAGCGATTGTAGATTGGTTATCTATCCTAATAGGAGTTTGAGTGTAAGCCAAACCGTAATCCCGCAATTGTTGTTGTATCCACAGAACCTGTGAGCAGCAACTTCCAGCAGCAACATACTCGGCCTCGCACGTTGACACGACTACCGACGTCTGTTTCTTGCATTGCCAGGATACCAGTCTCCCTCCTAGGAATTGACAACCTCCAGTTGTTGATTTGCGCGTCAAGCTGCATCCTCCGTAGTCAGAATCCGTGAACGCTTCCAACTCTAGATCTCCCTCCGC
>JAANYP010000832.1:274441-357380 GCA_020465985.1 Centrapalus pauciflorus | reverse complement strand
CTCTATTGTCCAAAACTTTACCTTAAAGAGGAATGTCAACTTTAGACCTTTACTCATCATGTAATGCTATTTTAATATAACAAATGGTCTATCACCCATTTCAGATATCCCTTTTTGTCTTCATGCTTCAGAGCAGCTTTGGCAGAACTGGCAGATTCTGATTTTTCACTTTGTCTTGAGTTGTAGACTTTTGCGTTCAAGACTTTGCATGAGGACTTGGAAACAAATTCCATAATGTAAGAAACCTGTTCACAAAGAAAAGGTTTTGTTCATAGACAACAGAACACTTAACTTGGGTCAAAGTTGTCCAACAGACATGAACCGCTTAGACAGTTTATGTCAAACCTGTCCAACAATTATAGACAACTTTGAAAATTTGCTAAGTTACAACAAATGTAACAGTGTAAACATACTTAGCCTGGTATTGCAAATCACTTATCAAATTTCAGTTTGGCATTAAAAAGCCTTAAATTCTCCATTTAAGTGTATCAACGAGGTTCGATAAATAATCTCCCCCTATGATAATGAGCAGGTTTGATTGAGGCCTTTTTGTGCCTAAGAATCTCCCCCTATTTGCAATATCCAGCCTATAGCTGACTTTATCAGTTATCACTATATACATTTACATTACAATTACAAAGATGAAAATACAACGTAGAAGTAAAATAAAAGATTTGTTTACATACACTGAAACTAACTTAAACAACACATGTTTACAGAAGTACAACAAATGTACAATGGAATAGTGCATCTAATGTACAATGAAAGCATACAACTAATGTACAATGGTACTTCAACACTTTGGACTGTTGATGTTGGAAGCAGATAATGGCAAACCTGAGCAACTGATGATCAGGTTCCATTCTTCATCTACACATCACTTTTAGATTGGGCTTTTTCCTTCTCAATCCTCTTTTCCAAATCATCAGCAGCTTTGAAAAGCTTTTCTTGTTCCAGACTGGCCATCATTTCTTTTCTGGATTCAACAGCTTCCACCTCTTCTCTGAGGAAGAAGAATTCTTGGCCAGCTGATGCGAGTGTCGTTAACCCGTCAAAAATACCACTAAATACCTTAGAAGCTAGGGTAAGTAGGGATCGTATCCACAGAGAGCGAGAGGTTAATTACACGTGTTTGAGCGACTAGCGTTGTAAAATAATTAATTTAAAAAGATTGATTTGATTGTAAAAAGGTGATTGCTTGAATTATAAAACTAATTACTTACGAAATTTGTAAAAAGAAGACTTAAGAAACTGTTTGATTGAATTAAGTACGAGAATAACCATTCCCGGATTCCACACCTCGCTTTGCATTAAATTTATAAAAACGATTTTGAAGATTACATAGACATAATCTTTGTTATAACTATTATTAAAATCGTTACGTGATCTTGGGCATAGCGCGTGACACGTTTGATTACTCGTCTTAATTAAACAATTAACTCGGCACGAATAATAAAATGTCTACGTACTATCTTGCGAAACGCAACAACAAAATAATAATCATTCGTTTACAATCAACATATAAATAATAAAAACCATGCAAACTTAAAGTAATCGTTCATAAAATAAAACTTAGCGATGTGCTTCCTCCGAGAATGATTATGATGAAACTAGCCAGACATCGTTGATGCAATGCTCAAGAGTTGTGTATCCATCTTTGTGGCTTGACTCGTGTGCTCTTCGTACGTGTGCTCGCTCAAACAGGGTCCTTTTCCTTAGCCTTCTCCTCCAAAAAACGATTGTTTCTTCTAAGATATGACTTTGTATTTATAGGAAAAGCTGGAAAAACC
The DNA here is from genome assembly GCA_020465985.1 of Centrapalus pauciflorus. NCBI lineage: Eukaryota > Viridiplantae > Streptophyta > Magnoliopsida > Asterales > Asteraceae > Centrapalus > Centrapalus pauciflorus. Next base: position 355,590 of record JAANYP010000832.1, on the reverse strand, counting down.
CTAAAAACGGCCGTCTGATATTTTAATGGGCTGGGCGTAGCCGTAGGCGCAGGCTTGCGCCCCCCCCCCCTGCGCTGGTCTGTGAAAATCCGTATTTTGTGAATTAATTTGTTCTGCTGAACCCTCGGTCTGGGCGCAGGGCTGCGCCTCTCTCTGCGCCTGGCTCTGAGTTTTTGTCCTTTTTTCACCATTTTAAACCGGATTTTGTTTACCTGCACAGGCACAGAATTTATTCAATAGCGGCACATTCTATGGCACTTTCGTACTAAAAACAACTCTTTTATGCTTAATAAACATGATAAATTATAACCCGATCAAACTTCCCCAACTTAATTATTGATCGTCCCGAGCAAGCAACGAAAATCAGACTTTTAAAACATCGGTTTTATCAAGCGTACAAAACATAATTAACTCATTTAAACAAGCACTAGCCTTCATAGACGTGATAAAATTCGAAGACACGAACAGAATTTATTTCAGATATATTTCAGAGTGATTGTTCAAAAATTCCTCACCACTATTATCCTCTTAGCTCAAGGTTACAGAATTGAATTCACGTGGGTCACTGGACCATGTTTTTCCTCGATGCATGACTTTAGCTACTAATTTCTCTTTTCTTTTTATTCTTTTCATGCAATGCTTATGTTTTTCGTTCAAGTTTACCATGACTTTCTAGATGATCCGTGTAACAGGATTTGGGTCAGCCGCTCCCAGACCAGTCGGCCTTAGGGGACTAGGCATGATGGTACCCTTCAGACTTAATCTCCTGAATCAACTAGGTCACACTTGAATTGAGGCTTTATTCGTGTTCGCTTCCTCCCCCTTATTGCATGAATAATTAGCGGCTATTGGAATCCTTATTAATTATCACTCGCTTCAACACAATGTATCCTACTTCAAACTCGGTTCACTTCCTTGATTTTAAACATCTATGACTCTTTGTGTTATGTTTAAACTCATATAATTACGTCTTTTTGCTTGAAACCGACCTAACTAACATCATCATCTTTAAGTTGCAAGCTCACAATAAAAAGTTATCGGGAAATAGATCGAAGTATCTTTAATAGCTCTTTTCTCACTTAATCAAATCTCGAAAGTAACATGCTTTATTCGACAAAAATGGCACAATAATACGATAATTGAAACACTTATGTAATGGAACGAGGATACCTGGTTACTGCTGTGGAGGTTGTCCGAAGTTGCTGTCGTAGAACTCACTGAAAGGGCCATCATCTTCTCGTGCTAGTAATTTTCTTCAAACTTCCCCAACTTGAGTTGAAAACTCAAGTTTAACTGAGATCAACACTAACAATGCCACCTTAAATCTTTACAAGTGAGTTATTTGAGTATTCGGACACTGACAAGAACAACAAGCTTCTTGATGCCCTATCAGCCAAATGGGCTATGTACGTGGCAATGATTAAGCTGAATGAGGACAAATACTATACTCAATCACTTGATGACATTGTGGGAACGTTGAGGGCATATCACTTTGAGATGATTAAGGCTGAGACTGATTATGAGCAAGTCCAGAATCCAGCAATGTATTTTGGAAAGACGTCAAAATCTTCAGCAGCAACGGAACCAAAGTCTGCTACAACGTTTTTCTATGGAGAGACATCATCACCAGCAGAGTCTGAAGACTCTTTGAATCGCGCGTTCTTAGGATTAGGAAGATCGGAAGAACCGCAACCTCAAGTCCAACAGGCATCGACAAGTCAAAGCTATTCGAAGATGCCCATGAGCGCAAAGTCAACGGAAGAGCATCTGAATCTACTTGCTTCTTTTGTGGCCGCATACGGAAATTGTGTTCAAGGGAAAATCAATGACCCCGCTCTATGGGATGAAGATTACGATCAGGTCGACCCTGATGACTTAGAGGAAATGGATCTTAAGTGGCAACTGGCCATGGTGACCCAGAGGGTAAAAAGATTCATCAAAAGAACTGGGAGGAATCTGCAAATGAACAACAAAGGGATAGGATTTGATAAGTCTAAGGTGAAATGCTACAACTGTCAGGGATTGGGACACTTCGCCAGGGAGTGTCAAAGACCGAAGGTAGAGACATACCAAGGACAGAGTCAGCATCAAGGACAGTACCAAAATCAGTCCCAACAAAGATACCTTCCGAGTTCCTCTTCTGGTCAAGCCAATCTAGCGGGTCTACTATCCAATGTCACTTCTGACAGACAGCTAGATGGTACCTATGACTGGAGTTCACATCCTGAGTCCAATGCTAGAGCTTTCATGGCTGAAGTTACGGAGAATGGTTGTGAAGAAGACGAGCAGACCACAAGGGAAAACAGTCCGATGTGGGTTGAAAAGGCGAATGGTCAGACAGTGCTGGAGTTTGCTGCTCAGATGGCCAACGTGGAATCTGATAACTCAAAGGAGATAACTACCGGTCCAAACAATAAGTGGTTCGTCGACAGTGGTTGCTCCAGGCACATGACGGGGGAAAGAAGTCTACTCACAGACTTCAAGGGAGGTAATAGGGGATTCGTATCATTCGCGGGTAACAAGGGTGGAAATATCACTGGAACTGGAGAAGTCACTAATGGGACGATTACTTTGGATCAAGTTTATCACGTTGATAAACTGGTTCATAATCTCATTAGTGTCTCTCAAATCTGTGATAAGAAGAACTCGGTGTTATTTACTGACACTGAGGCGTTAGTGCTAAAGCCTGGATTCAAAATTCCTGAAGAATTGGTGTTGATGCGGGCGCCAAGGAAGAACGACTTGTACATGCTGGATATGAACAAGCCAGAGACTTCGATGGGGCCAATTTGTCTACTATCCAAAGCTTCGGAGACGGAATCCGTACTGTGGCACAGACGCATGGCTCACCTGCACCTGAGAAAGATGAATTACATAACGAAGCATGGACTGGTGCAGGGTGTGCCCATGAAAAGTTTTCAGTTCGAGGATAAGTGTCTACCTTGCATGAAGGGCAAACAGCACAAGAAGACACACAAGTCCAAGAAGCAGAATTCCATAGCCTCAACATTCGATCTGTTGCACATGGACCTTTTCGGCCCAATCAACAAAAGGAGTATTGGAGGTAGTTGATACTGCTTAGTTATCACTGACGATTACTCACGTTTTTCTTGGGTTTTCTTTTTAGGAACGAAGGACGAGACGACTGCAAGGCTCATCGGGTTCTTGGACCAAGTGGAGAACTCATACGGAACTAGGGTTAAATATATTCGTAGTGATAATGGAACTGAATTCAAAAACACTGTAATTGGTGTATATTGCCTATCAAAGGGCATAGTGCATCAATTCAGTGCACCATATGACCCTCAACAGAATGGGGTGGCCGAACGTAAAAATAGAACTTTGATTGAGGCTGCAAGGACTATGCTTTCGGATTCAAAGCTTCCTACCATGTTTTGGGGGGAGGCAGTGAATACCGCGTGCCACATTTTAAACCGAGTCCTTACAGTCAAATCATTGAACAAATCATGCTATGAAATTTTGAATAAAAGGCCACCTAACTTAACTGTATTCGAACCGTTTGGAGTACCATGCACACTTTTAAGAACAAAACATCAACCGAAGTTTGGTGAAAAGGCTGACGAAGGATACTTCCTAGGTTATGTGCCAAACTCACCAAACAAACGGGTGTTTAACAAAACAACTGGTATTGTGGAGATTGTGTATAACATTGAAGTCACAAGTTATACACATGAACCCCAAACTGGTCCGGAATGGATATTTGACTATGATAAGTTATTTGAGTCTTTTAACATTCCTCTGGATGATAATGCAGGTACAATCGAGAAGGACATGGCGACGTTGCATCTGAACGACGATGGCCAAATCTTTCCAAGGACCACGTTCGAATCTACGTCCGAGCCTACTACGACTGTAGAGGGATCTCCAGAAGTTGCTGATCAAGAGGCACCTAACACTGAGAATCAGACTCAAGCTTCAAGTTCTAACTCTGAGGAAAACGTCCGTGAGGAAGAAAATGTAGAAGCTGAGCCTGTTCCCCCTTTAGGTGAAATAGGATCCAACTGGTCCGGAATGGATATTTGACTATGATAAGTTATTTGAGTCATTTAACATTCCTTTGGATGATAATGGAGGTACAATCGAAAAGGACATGGCAACGTTGCATTTAAAGGACGATGGCCATATCTTTCCGAGGACCACGTTTGAATCTACATCTGAGCCTACTGCGACTGTAGATAGATCTCCAGAAGTTGCTGATCAAGAATCACCTACCACTGAGAATCAGACTCAAGCATCGAGTTCCAACTCTGAGGAAAACGTCCGTGAGGATGAAAATGTAGAAGCTGAGCCTGTTCCCCCATTAGGTGAAATAGGATTTGACTTAGGAGATAATCTAAGGGTTGATGATATAGAGACCTCTAGGATTAACAAGAACCATCCATTAGAAAGCATCATAGGAAATCCTAATGAGGGTGTGAGGACAAGGAGTAGTGTAAATAACAACACAGTGTTGTTGTCGATGATAAACGACTCCGAGGCATATCACACATGTCTTTATTCATGTTTCATATCGCAAGTAGAGCCTAAGAATGTGCAAATGGCACTTAAGGATAACTCCTGGGTTGAAGCGATGCAAGAAGAACTTTCACAGTTTAGGAAACTAGAAGTGTGGGAGTTAGTTCCGTTACCTCGAGGGGAGATTGCAATAGGAACCAAATGGGTTTTTAAGTGCAAAAGAGACGATCGGGGTATAGTCACGCGCAACAAGGCGAGATTAGTTGTAAAGGGTTTCAACCAAGAGGAAGGAATCGATTACAACGAAGTTTTTGCACCAGTAGCAAGGCTAGAAGCCATTAGGTTGTTTCTAGCGTTTGCCTCCTTCAAAGGCTTTAAGGTATATCAACTAGATGTTAAGAGTGCTTTCCTGTATGGGAAAGTGAAGGAGTTGGTGTATGTAGAACAACCGCCCGGGTTTACAGATCCTAAATATCCTGATAGAGTATATCGCTTAGATAAGGCTCTTTATGGATTACATCAGGCACCTAGGGCGTGGTATGAGACTTTATCCAACCATCTTTTAGAAAACAGTTTTGAAAGGGGTAGGATAGATAGTACTCTATTTGTGAAGAGAAAGGGTGAACACTTTATCTTGGTACAAGTGTACGTCGATGATATCATTTTTGGATCATCAGACGAACAAATGTGCAAAGATTTCGAGAAGGTGATGAAGTCTAAGTTCGAGATGAGTGCTATGGGGGAGTTGAATTTCTTTTTAGGGTTACAAGTTGACCAAAAGAAGGAAGGGATGTTTATCCATCAAACTAAGTATGTCTATGACATATTAGAACGGTTTGGGATGGAGGGAACTAAATTGACTGCCCACTTCAGCACGCCGATTCAAGTGAATCACAATCTCGGGCCGGGTACTGAAAGTGATTCCGATGTGGATCTGACTTTATATCGGGCCATGATTGGGTCACTTATGTATTTAACTGCTTCAAGACCTGACATAATGTTTGCTGTGTGTATTTGTGCTAGGTTTCAAGCGAATCCGAAGGAGATGCATATGAAAGCTGTGAAGCGGATTCTACGATACCTCAAGTCGAAACCGAAGCTGGGACTTTGGTATCACGCGGAGGGAGATCTAGAGTTGGAGGCGTTCACAGATTCGGACTACGGAGGATGCAGCTTGACGCGCAAATCAACGACTGGAGGTTGTCAGTTCCTAGGAGGGAGATTGGTGTCCTGGCAATGCAAGAAACAAACATCGGTAGCCATTTCAACGTGCGAGGCCGAGTATGTTGCTGCTGGTAGTTGCTGCTCACAGGTTCTGTGGATACAACAACAATTGCGGGATTACGGTTTGGCTTACACTCAAACTCCTATTAGGATAGACAATCAATCTACAATTGCTATAACTAATAATCCAGTTAAACACAGTAAAACAGAGCACATAGACATAAGGCATCATTTTATTCGTGATTGTGCTGAAAAGAACTTAATCAAACTGGTAAAGGTGGCAACAGAAGATAATAATGCAGATTTATTTACCAAAGCGTTTGATAAGTCACGGTTTGAATATTTAATTCAACTGAATGGAATGCGCAACCCAGAGTAATTTGACCTTAGTAGTAGTAAGTTTATTTTATTTTATTGTAGAGTAGTAGTTTTTCTTTCTTTTCAGTAATCTGCTAATTTAGGAAAGTTTCTATTTTTAGTAAGTTTCTATCTTTAGTAAGTTAGTAGGTTAGCTTATTTTACTGCTTTTCTTATGAAAAAAATAAAAGAAAAAAAGAGAGAAAATTACAAAAATACAAAAAAAGAGAATATCAGAAAAAAGAGTTAAGTCTTAGATACATAGGTTCAAAGTGACGAAAATTAGCACCGTCGTTACAGACTCTAAGTATTTAGGCTTTCACACATAATGCAACTAAATCCTAAGTGTTATACTTTACTTAGTTTGATGTGTTGGTAGGCATAATACATATAGGGAATCTCAAAGCTAATAAAATATTCTAGAATTAGTCAAGCGTGTCACTAACTTAGATATATGACCAATCGGTCTTAATTTTTATGTACAAGACATACAAACATTGAGTCTAAATGAGGTATGCAAACTTTCTGGGGATGTATGACAACATCAAATACATCTGAAAATGGATAGAATAGAAATATCATGTAAAACTGAGAGTCGAAAACATGCAACTCTGTTGTACGTAAGTACAGACCTGTTGTCACTGTTTAGATTCGGGTTAGCAGACATGTCGCTTTGTTGTACGTCAGTACAGACCTGTCACCACTATCTGCTAACTTTAAAAGAAAACCTTAAGGCGAACTAAGACACTTTGTTGTATGAAAATACAAACCTGTGTCCGATGTTTGTCTTTTAAAGAAAGTTTGCAAATACCAACAAGTTAGAATCTTTATCTGTGTGCCTTGATCATAAAAGTATGTCTATGTCTGAGTCACGTAAGATAATTTCCTGATAAATAAAAAGGCCAAGGGATATTCCGAAATGTAGAATGTTTAACGGGGTAAAATACCAACAATCGGCTAAATAGGTATGTCACAACAAACAATCAAAGGAATCAAAAATTCCTAAGTGTGAAAGTTTAAGTACTGAAAGTTAGTATCAGACATCGCTATCTGATTGAACCTTTCTTAGACTATACTCATCAAAAATATGTTGTTAAGTATTTAGCTTAGATTGTAAATTTTTGGTCAAAATTTTATTTTACTTTATTTTATTTTATTTTTACCTTAGTTTATTTTATTTCATTTTAGTTTAGTTTAATGTTTTACTTAGGGAAAAGGTCAAAAGTTACTGAGGGTGCATTCAAAGTTGGATAAAATAAACAATGCGTGAACTATCTTGAGCTTAGGGTAAAAGAATTGGCATAGTTTATCTGGTTACACAATACCGTAGAAAAAGTTGGAAAAGTTGAAATTTTTTCAAAATTTTCGAAATTTTTCTAAGTGTTGGTGGTTTCGAATCTAAGACAGACTCGAATAAGGAGTAATTCGAATCTGTCAGTAGATTCGAATCTTCGCTTAGACTCGAGGGTTGGTGGTATAAATAGGTTAACAGTAAGTCATTAAGTCCATCTGTTTTCGAATCTATACTATCGAATCTATCAAGGCGATTTCGAATCTGTTCTTCGAGTCTATCGTAATCCTCCAAAACGACATTTTGTCGAGTCTCTTACTTGGTGTTTCGATTCTACAGATACATCTAGGTATAATCAACCGGATTGTACAAGATTTGTGTAGTTTTATGCACAATTTTAGACCAAATCGTCAAATTTTGAAGTTTTATAGGTCGAAATAGGGTTTTTGCTAAATTACCAAGATTGGACCTATAAAAGATCAAATTAAAAGCATAAATCAATGATTAGAACCTAGTTGAACTAATGTATGTGATTTACCAAGTTCAAAATGGTTAAAATCTTGGGTTTTTGTTGAAAACAAAACCGACAGGACTTCGAGTCTATTCTAGGACCTTCGAATCTGTTCATGGGTTTCTCGAATCTATCATTAGATTCGAGATGACCATTATATTCGAATCTGTCCATTAGACTCGAATAGGGACTCTTCGAATCTGTCCATTACATTCAAATATGGACACTTCGAATCTGTTACTTTCGAATCTGTACTTTATTTATTTTGTTTAATTTAAATTTTATTAAACTTGTGGAAATTTAATTGTGTTAGATTTTGTATTTAAAAAGGTACAAAATAAAACAAATTTGAATTTAAACAAGTTTATTGATTTTTAATGAGTCTAACATTTTTATTTATTGTGCAGATATGGCGGTTCGCGCTTTTGTCCCTAAGCATAATACGGTCCTTAATCCAGACAATAATATCCCTGAGGCGCAGGGTTTTCGCCAAGTTTTGGATTTTCTAGCTGAATCTAGGATTAGCTATGCTTTGTTTCATAACATTCCAATTGTAATTTCGTATGTACGTCAGTTCTATGAGCATTTACAGGTTGACTGTACTATCACCCCAACAGTTATAAGAACCAGAATCGCTGGCCAGCCTCTAGTCTTCTCAGCAGATATGTTGCGCCAAGTTCTACAGTTGGGTTCTCAGGAACAGGAGGACGGGCCTACTGACTTCCCGTTAAGTATTAGGCAGACCGCGTTTCTGAGAATGGGCTACAGTTTGGACGTTACGAAGTCATCGTATATGAAAAGTGGCCTGATTGGGCAGTGGAGATTCTTGGTGCACGTATTCATGGTCTGTTTTGCGCCGAAGAAAGCTGGCTTTGATTACATAGTGTCAAAGATCCAATCTGGAGTTATTGCATTGGTATATAATCGGAAGTTCAGCTTTTCGCAGATGTTCTTCTCGGAGTTCGTTCATCAAATTACGGCTCCAGAAAGGGAAAGATTTTTGCTGTACCCAAGATTCATAATGATGCTGATAAGGCATTTCTTGCCAGACTTGCCGCCGTCAAATGACTCTTTGAGTGTTAATGTTATGGACAAACGGATTTTCGCTGATTGTTCCTCACACCGAGGAAAATTGGCTGTTCCTGTTGCTCGTCCATTGTTCGGAGCTATTGTGGATAGGGATTTTCAAGCCCCGGAAGATGCCAACTGGGCAGGGGTCGTTGAGTTTCCACAACAACAACAACAGCAACAACGTCAACAACAACAACAGCCAAGAGTTCAAAGACGCCGTCAGAGACCAGCAGTGAGTCCAATCCAGGCATCAAGGCCTTCTACAAGCGAGCAGCCCCAAGCACAGGAAGCAGGGCCTTCAAGTGCAGTTCCTGATTCTGAACAAATTGCGCAAACACTAGAAGAGATATGGGCATCAGGACCCCATGCGAACGAGGACGTGGCCGCAGCATTAGTGGGGGAGCTGCTCAGTCCACCAGAAGGAGCAGAAGATGTTCTTAGAGATGTGGATGAGTATGAGCCAGAAAGGGTTGATGAAGGCTTGACATCATCAGCATCGAAATCAGATGATATGGATGGGCAGGAGGCTGAAGCTCCTGAATCAGTGGCTGCAGATCCCAATATTCACATCGGAACCTATGGAGCTAGGTTAGTAGTGAATGAAGCAGCAGGATCGAGGAGGAGAGAAGAAAGGGAATCTGAAGATTCGGATTTTGAAGAAGAGGAGGTTGCTCAACTAGTGACGAGGCAACGGGCCAAACGTCATCGGTTCATGCCAGGGTCTTTTTCGGCATCCACTAGTCAGTCAGAAGTTCCCCAATCCCAACCTCAAGCCACCGCTCCACCATCACCGCCACCTCAGCAGCATGAACCATACATTCCACCACCTTTCATCCCATCTCCCATTCAGTCCATTCCTTCTACGTCAGCCGCATATACCGAAAATCAAAGATTCATGCAACTCAAGAGTCGTGTTGACTTTCAGCACGTTCAAATAATAACTCTTACAAAAGCTGTAGGTGAACTCCAGGAGCATAACTCAAATCTTGATAAGGAGAATGCAGAGTTGAGGAAGATTGTGGAAAGTGTCAGAGACGAAAACACGGAGCTAAAATCTTTCGTAGCTGATCAATCTTCAGAAATCCGAGCAATGAGGTCCCTCCTAGAGCAACTTATGAAAAATCTACAAACTCAGGGGGAGACGAGTTGTAAGGATCAGGAGGTACAGAGAAGAGATGGTGATAATGAAGGCGATGATCCCGGTGCGAATAAAGAGATTGAGTCTGTAGATTTTCCTGCAGCTCAAGTTACACAAATTCAGGGGGAGCCAAGTACAGAAGGAGAAGTAGGAGGATCTGGAAAAGAAGCAGGTTCCTCGAGGATTCTGGACAGTGACATGATTGATGCACTGAAGGACATAGAGGAAGAGCTTATGGATTTTGACGATTAAGAAGAAGAGTTAGAAGAAGGAGAATTTATTCCAGAGGAGGTTGTGGACTGGAAATCAGACGATGAAGTGTTGGATGATGAAGACGATCATCTCAATGAGGTTATTATCAATTCACAACCTGTCACGGAGCTATATGAAGGACAAAATCATAATGTGATTGACGTTGACTATATCAAGGTAGCCTCAGTCGAGGACAAAGAACTTGAAGAGGCCGAGAAGGAGCCATCTAGAGCTGACTTGATAAATCTTTGGTTCAAGAAAGAGGAAAAGAAAGATCAGTTGAAGATGAAGAAGAAAATGAGAGTTCCAGGTGCTGGAAGCTTCTCAGGAGGCATTATAAGCTGGTTCTTTGACAAAGAACTGCAGCTATTTATCTTGAAAAGAAGAGACGGACTACAATACTTGAGGCGAACACAAAAAGCATTTAACTCATTGCCCAAGATTGAAGTAAAGGAGCTTGCATGGAAAGAGTTAATTAATATAGGTGAAGACCAGTACGCTGAAGTCGTGGCAAGAATTATAAGGAAAGAAGGAAGATCAGGAAAGTTCGAGCGACTCAAGCCACGGACCGGAAAGAGGGTCGAGGATCAGTCGAGAATAGATCCTCAGACAGGTAGGCCATGGGCCAGGATGGTATACAAACCTGTGAGGTGTCTAAAGAAAGTACCAATGAAATCGATGCCACAGAACGTTTTGAGCAACATGAAATGGTGGTACCTCGAGATTGACACTGCTGAAGCCATCATGGAGGATCAAGACGAGCAGGTCATTTTGAAGGTATATGATCCACTGCATTTGATAAACCTATCAAAGGACAACCTGAAGAAGCTTCATGATCAGCCTATCTTCTTTACTGAACCATGGAGATCTGAAGCCAGGAAGTTCCAAAAGGTAGTAAAAGTTTGTATAGATGCTGGATTATATGCAGGTAGTAGTATATATAGCTCTAGTACTTAAATTTGATGTAATGTAAATAATTAGAAGCTATCGTCAAGGGGGAGTCTGTTGGTACACCCTGTGTGACGATAGCAGTCTAATCGATCTGCATTATGGTTTAAGTAATATTCTGAGTATTAACAAGTGTTTTGATATATGTGTTTATATGTGTTTGTCTGTTATTGATTGTGTGTTTGAACTTGATGTAACATATTACAAGAAGTTCAAACATAAAGGTCAAAGATTAACTCAAGCATAAGTAAAACATAAGTTTCATCACTTAAGTATTTAAATGTATTGGCTAGATTCGAATAGGTAAAGGAAGACATTCGAATCTGTGATAGATTCGAATGTATCCTTAGATTCGAATGGGCTAGATTCGAGAGTGTCTTGTGGACAGACTCGAATGGGCCTTGGGCCAGATTCGAGCTTGGCCCACAACAGACTCGAATCAGGGTCTATAATTAGAGATAGACTCGAATCATTAAGTGACTTTTAGCAGAATTCGTGAGGAATTAAGCAAAAGGCGATCTCGAGTTTATCAGCTAGGTGAGTGCCGTTTCGGAGAGAATTAGTTCGTAGGATCGTTCGTGTGTCGTTCGTTCAGCGTCTAATAGTCTCCGTGTTCCGTTGGTTGAGAGTTGTCCGTCTAACCGTCAACGAGGATTCCGCACTCGTTCACGATCCGCGTCTAGATAGATCTTGCAGTCGTAGACCTTACAAGCTGTGAAGTTAAGGTTTGCATTTTTAATGGCCCATAAGGCTTGGTGCTCTAACTCAACCGGAAGATGACATAATTTCCCATAAACTAGCTTATAGGGAGACATACCAATCGGGGTTTTATACGCTGTCCGATACGCCCAAAGTGTATCATCTAATCGTATTGACCAATCTTTCCTATCGGGTCGTACTGTTTTTTCTAATATACGCTTAACCGCCCTGTTAGACACTTCCACCTGTCCACTAGTTTGTGGGTGATATGGGGTGGCTATCTTATGTGTTACTCCATAATGCTTAAGTAGTTTGCTAAAATACATATTTTTGAAATGAGAACCCCCATCACTGATTATGGCTCTAGGGATTCCATGACTAGAAAATATATTACGTTTAACGAATTGACAAACTACTTTGTGGTCATTAGTCCTTGTGGCTTCGGCTTCTACCCATTTAGAGACGTAATCAACTGCCACTAGGATATATTCGAAACCGTATGACTTAGGGAATGGTCCCATAAAGTCTATGCCCCACACATCGAAAATTTCTACTATTAGAATTGGTGTCACATGCATTTGGTCTCGTTTTGAGATACCTCCTATTTGCTGGCATCGTAGGCATGACTTAACAAATTCATAGGAGTCCTTAAAAATGGTCGGCCAAAAGAATCCACTTTGTAGGATTCGATGTCCTGTATTTTTAGCACTAAAATGGCCTCCACATGCATACGAGTGACAGTGATTTAAAATATCATAATGCTCATTGTCTGGAACACATCGCCGGATAATCTGATCTACTCCTATTTTGAATAAATCCGGCTCCTCCCAAATGTACTGTTTAGTTTGGGCGAAAAAATATTTTCTTTGATGTGAGTTCCAGTGGCCTGGGACTTCCCCTGCGACAAAGTATTTTACTAAATTAGCAAACCAAGGCACTTTTGCGACGAACAGTAATTGTTCATCTGGGAAATTATCCCGAATGGAGTCCAGCATATCAGTGGTGATTGCTGGCAATCTCGAGAGATGGTCTGCTACTACATTTTCTGAGCCTTTTTTATCTCGGATTTCTAGGTCGAATTCTTGTAGTAACAGTATCCAACGAATTAGTTGTGGCTTAGCATCTTTCTTAGCCAAGAGGTGTCGTAAAGCACTGTGATCAGAATACACGATTACCTTAGCCCCCCAGACATAAGATCTAAACTTATCTAGCGCATAAACTACAGCAAGCAATTCTTCTTCAGTTGTTGTGTAATTAGTTTGAGCTTCAGAGAATGTTTTACTTGCATAGTATATTACCACGGGCTTTTTGTCCACTCTTTGACCAAGGACGGCACCTACTGCGTGATCACTTGCGTCGCACATGATCTCAAAGGGTTGAGACCAATCAGGTGATTGCAGAATTGGTGCCTCCGTGAGCTTCATTTTCAATGTATTGAATGCCTCTATACAGTCTTTATCGAAGTTGAACGGTGCATCCTTAAGGAGAAGGTTACATAGGGGTTTGGTTATGGCACTAAAGTCTTTTATGAATCTCCTATAAAAACCTGCATGTCCTAAGAATGAACGAATTCCCTTAATGTTAGTCGGCGGTGGTAACGAGGAATTTTTTGTATTTTGGCTCGATCAACCTCCATTCCCCTTTCAGAAACTATGTGTCCTAAGACTACTCCCTCTTTAACCATAAAATGACTTTTCTCCCAGCTTAGTACCAAATTGGTTTCAGTACACAGCTTGAGAACTTAGTCTAAATGAGAGAGACACCCTTCGAATGACTTATCAAATATAGAAAAGTCGTCCATGAAGATTTCAAGAGACCCTCCGACCATGTCTGAAGATATGGCCATCATACATCGCTGGAATGTGGCCGGAGCATTACATAATCCAAATGGCATTCTTCGGTAGGCAAATGTGCCATACGGACACGTAAATGTCGTTTTATCTTGGTCCTTTGGGTGTATCGGGATTTGGTTATACCCCGAATAGCCGTCTAAAAACAATAGAACTTCTGCCCTGCTAATTTCTCTACTATTTGGTCGATGAATGGCAGAGGGAAATGATCTTTTGAGGTTGCGGCATTTAGCTTTCTGTAGTCGATACATACTCTCCACCCCGTTACAGGGCGAGTTGCAATCTTTTCTCCTTCAGGAGTATCGATTACAGTGATTCCAGATTTCTTTGGGACCGTCTGTGTGGGACTAACCCATTTGCTATCTGATATCAGATATATAATTCCAGCATCTAGCCACTTTAACAGTTCCTTCTTCACTACCTCTCTAAGGTTAGGGTTTAGCCTTCTCTGAGCATCTCTACTTCGCTTGGCTGTTGGATCAGTTATAATACTATGCATACACAGCGTTGAGCTAATCCCTTTAAGATCTGCTATGGTCCAGCCTACCGCTTCCTTATATCTCGATAACACTTCTAACAAGGCCTTTTCTTGTGCAGCAGTAAGATCTGTTGCAATGATTACATGCAGTGTACTCTCAGAGCCAAGAAAAGCGTATTTGAGATGAGCTGGAAGTGGTTTCAACTCTAATTTGGGTGGTTGCTCTAAAGACGGTTTTGCTGATGGTGGAAGGTCAGTAGGAAGTTTCTCGATCTTATGTGTCCATGGTGGTTGAGTCGAATCCACTGACTGAACACGTTCAAGTTCGAACTCCTTAGCTTCAGGCATATTATCTAGCTTATGCTCATTATAGAACAGAAGCAGCTCCACTGGATCTTTACATGTTATTGTTGATAATTGTTGTTGTATTAAATCATCAACTAAGTCGATCATGTAGCACTCTAAATCCAATGGTGCATTAGGTACATTATTAAAGACATTAAGTCGGAGTTTGCGGTTTCCGAATGCTATGTCTAATGCACCTGTCCTGCAATTGATTTGAGCGTTGATTGTGGCTAAGAAGGGACGTCCTAATATGATTGCCGGTTGGCTTTCTTTGTAAGCGCTATCTGAGTCCAACACTAAGAAATCTACTGGATAATAGAAATCTTCGACCTTAACGATTACATCAGATAACATCCCTCGTGGTACTTTGGTAGACCTGTCTGCTAATTGTAGGATGACATCTGTTGTCTGTAGGGTTCCTAGATCATGTTGGTCAAATAAATTACCAGGTAGAATATTAACACTCGCCCCTAAGTCTAGAAGTGTTTTTTTAATTTGAATATCGCCAATAGTTACCGGGATCAAGGGTGATCCTGGATCTTTTAGTTTAGGCGGCAGTGAGCTAGTGATAACTACACTGACTTGTTCAGTGAGGTTGATTTGCTTTGGAAGAGTTATTTTAAATTTTCGTTTTTGAGTACAAAGGTCTTTTAAGATTTTAGCGTAAGAAGGGACTTGTTGTATTGCTTTGATTAAGCGAATGTTAATTTTAACTTGATTAAAGATATCCCATAACTCTTCGTTTTTAGGTCCTTTCTTACCATAAGGAAATGAAGCGGGATTTTCTAAGGCCGTTGGGTAGGGAGCAATTTCCGTATTGGAACTCCCTTCCCCAATTTTAGTCTCTACTGGTTTCTTGGCTTCTACTTCCTTAAAGGTTACTTTCTTAATTTTTGTTTCTGCCTTTGACTCCGATCTGGGTGGTTCTTCTTCATAAACAATTTCTACCTCGTCATCAGTCTCGCTCTCCTTAGGCATTTCTATTTTATTATCTACTTCCTTTCAACTCCTAAGGGTAGTGACTTTGTTAACTTCGTTCACTTTGTTGACTTCATATTTCTTTTCTTTGCCATGGTGGTGCGATGGGTTAACTGTGGTGTTGCTTGGAAGCTTCCCTTCTTCTCGTTTAGTCAGAGACTCCGCAATTTGTCCCATCTGCCTCCCGAGCATCTCCATAGTTTTCGCTTGAACCATGGTTTGTTGCTTCATGAATTCCACAAACTCGGAAAACTCCTTCGAGTTCCCCGACACTGGTCGTGGATCATTTTCTTCTTTAGGGTCTTGGCGTTTATAGTACCGATCATCCTTCGTAGCTGAGGTCGATCCATATTGGAAATCTCGGTTTTGTTGACGAGGTTGCTCATATCATCGCTTCAGGGGAGCATCATTGTCTTGATTATCCCTCCAACTAAAGTTCGGGTGTTTTCTCCATCCCGGATTGTGAGTCTCCGAGTATGGGTTCTCCCGTTCTCTTCATTGCCGAAAGCCGAAAGCTTCGTTCACATACTCTTCGTGCGTGAAGGTATGTGGGCAGTTCTCGGTTGGATGAGAAGGGTCTCCACAAGTGACACAGCAGACCTGTGCCACTGTAGCCTTTCCCATTCCTTTCATCAACAAGTCCATCTTTTTGCTTAGTTCGGATATGTCAGATTTAACCTCCTTTTTCCATGCGTTGTCGATGCCCATAACTTGGACACCAACACTATTATCCGAACCCGCTTGGACTTTTAAACCTTTGCTTAACTGGGTTAATAATTCCCAAGCTTCGTCATCTTCCTTGGCTAAAAAGTTTCCGCCTGAAGCAGCGGCGATCATATTCCTACTTTCTTGACTAACCCCATCGAAGAAGGTTTTAATTAGCATCCATTTAGGAATATCATGGTGAGGGCATGTTCTTAGTAATTCATTTAACCTATTAAAGGCTTCGTGAAATTGTTCCCCTATTTTCTGTTTAAATCCAGTAATTTCTTTACGTTTTTCTGTAGTTTTGCTAATTGGGTAATATTCGGTTAGAAATTCTTTTTTCATCTCATCCCAGTTAGTTATACTATCAGTGGGAAGTGACACGAACCAGTTTTTCGCTCGTTCCTTCAAGGAGAAAGGAAAGAGTCTGAGTTTTAAAGCGTCTACGGTCATTCCCCTAACGTGATTGGCCTTACATATGGCAGTGAATTCAGCTAAATGCTCATACGGTTCTTCGCTTGGTGCTCCGCGAAAAACTGGTAATATGCTAAATAGCTGTGGCCTAATTTCGGGTTCATTCTCATTAATCGGGTATAGAATGGGTGATGGATCAGGGATATCACCCGGCCTATAATGAGATTCTACAGTTCTACGGTCTCCCATCAGTCTTTGGTTATGTTGGACGTTAACAAGAACGTTATCGATGTTCTCGTCTTCCGAATTAATTATTTCTTCTTCCACGTCTACTTTAGGAGCAGTATCTTTAGTTTTGTTTGCTTGAGTTGTGGCTCGCCTATTAGATCTAGCGGTTTTTTCGATTTCTGGATCAAACTTCAAGGGTGAAATTCTTCCAGAATATCGTGTGTGCATAAACCTATGAGGGCTAGATGAAGAATTTGAATTAGTAATTAAATAGAATAATAGCAAAATAAGGAAACTTAAACTAATTTAAGTAAGCAAATAAAAGCAAATAAGCAAATAAATTGAAATTAACTAAATTAACTAAGTTACCTAAATTACTCTAGAAAAAATAAAGTAACTAAACTAAGCTAATTACTAAAATACGTGACTTAAGCGCAACCGCTCCCCGGCAACGGCGCCAAAATTTGATGCGAGTGTCGTTAACCCGTCAAAAATACCACTAAATACCTTAGAAGCTAGGGTAAGTAGGGATCGTATCCACAGAGAGCGAGAGGTTAATTACATGTATTTGAGCGACTAGCGTTGTAAAATAATTAATTTAAAAAGATTGATTTGATTGTAAAATGGTGATTGCTTGAATTATAAAACTAATTACTTACCAAATTTGTAAAAAGAAGACTTAAGAAACTGTTTGATTGAATTAAGTACGAGAATAACCATTCCCGGATTCCACACCTCGCTTTGCATTTAATAAAAACGATTTTGAAGATTACATAGACATAATCTTTGTTATAACTATTATTAAAATCGTTACGTGATCTTGGGCATAGCGCGTGACACGTTTGATTACTCGTCTTAATTAAACAATTAACTCGGCACGAATAATAAAATGTCTACGAACTATCTTGCGAAACGCAACAACAAAATAATAATCATTCGTTTACAATCAACATATAAATAATAAAAACCATGCAAACTTAAAGTAATCGTTCATAAAATAAAACTTAGCGATGTGCTTCCTCCGAGAATGATTATGATGAAACTAGCCAGACATCGTTGATGCAATGCTCAAGAGTTGTGTATCCATCTTCGTGGCTTGACTCGTGTGCTCTTCGTACGTGTGCTCGCTCAAACAGGGTCCTTTTCCTTAGCCTTCTCCTCCAAAAAACGATTGTTTCTTCTAAGATATGACTTTGTATTTATAGGAAAAGCTGGAAAAACCCTAAAAACGGCCGTCTGATATTTTAATGGGCTGGGCGCAGCCGTAGGCGCAGGCCTGCGCCCCCCTGCGCTGGTCTATGAAAATCCGTATTTTGTGAATTAATTTGTTTTGCTGAACCCTCGGTTTGGGCGCAGGGCTGCGCCCCTCTCTGCGCCTGGCTCTGAGTTTTTGTCCTTTTTTCACCATTTTAAACCGGATTTTGTTTACCTGCACAGGCACAGAATTTATTCAATAGTGGCACATTCTATGGCACTTTCGTACTAAAAACAACTCTTTTACGCTTAATAAACATGATAAATTATAACCCGATCACCAGCCGACTCTCCTCTTCTATAAAAGGCTGCTAACTCATTCCATATTGCCACCCTCCTTCTTGAGTGTTTGGCAAAAGCATCCATGAACCTGAAGTCAATGATCTGTTTGACACTAGCTTGAGGAAGATCTGAGGCTCTTTGAAAGCACATTTTCTTGGACAGTGGGTCCACAAAGAAAAGTCCAACCTCTGGATCTTCAATAAATTTTCCTTCAACAGGTTCTACGGCTTGAGGCAGGCTGTGACCCCTGCCTTTGATCTAAGTGGTGTAGAAACCTTGTTCAATCAACTTAACTATTTCCTCAAGCTCTGAATCTTTCTTTTGCATTCTGGGCTTGATCTTAGGTTACAATTTTGAAGTACCTTTGATCATATCATCTGGGATCAAGCCCAACCCTTTCACTTTTTCCATCAACTTTCTTACAAATGCCCTAACTGTTTTAGCGGTTTCAGACTTTGAACTGCCCAGGGCAACTGCAAGCTCAACCCATTCCCTATATCCCAACTTAGCTATATCAGCAGCTTCATATGTTTCCAGTTCAGGGCCATCAGCACCATGTCTTGTGATTTGAAGCTTCCATGGCTGATTTTTTTTTTCTTGAGATGGGAATAGCTTTGACAATGGTTTCCTTGGCAACCCTTCTTTCAACTACGTTGAAGAACTTCTTTCTTGCTAGGTTATCAAAATGGAATTGAGTTCTTACTGATGAAAGGGTACAAGACACAGATTTTACCTTGGTCACTAAGACCTTTGAGCTTTTCCCTTTCTCACTTTATTTTCCACTATCTAATGACTCATTGACTGCCTCTTCCAACTTCCTTTGTACTACCAAGGATGACATTTTTACTTTCTTTGCCTCCTTGGCTGCCTAAGCTTGAGCAGCTTTCATAGAGGCTGCTTCCTCTTTTTGTTACTCCAATATCTCAGTTTGCTCTTGTTTCCACTGATAATAGATTTCGATTCAAAATTTCATTTCTTTGGCTTAAGCCTTATCATATTTGAGCTGGAGCAGTTTCTCAGCCTCAGTGTCCAAAGTAGCTTTACCTTTTCCTTTTGCTGTTGTGGATAAGGCCATCTCAATCTCTTCCTCTTCCTATTATGTTTCTCGGATAAGCTGTCTTCGTTTGCTGGGTCCGTCCTCAAAAACAGGTTACTCCCACTTAGATGATGCAGGGCTTGGAGACCTGACCTGAGTAGGCTCAACTGTCCCAGAAAACATTGGATGTGCCTGCAGCATCACCAATTGTTATATGACATGCTGCTTGGCCAACTGAAGCTGACTTCTCCTTAGAGGGAGATGAAGATTTCTCCCCCTTAGACTTTGTCTTTGAGGAAAATTTCTTCTCCCCCTTTGAATGAGATGGCAAAGAGCCTTCAACATTAGTGCTACCTAAAGGAACAGATCCAACAGGCTTGGCAGTAGCAGGTTTGGTAACAGGTTTGGAACCAACCAGGCTATGCACTAAGAAAGCCAGATTGTCCTTAACCTCAGCTAACTGGGTAAGGCAGGTTTCAAGAGAAGATAATTGAGATGTGGCAGTAGCTGAAAGAATGGAAATAGTAGCCCGGTCAGTGTCAATGAACATCAGACTCTTTTGTTTTGCTAGAGTAATATTGATAGATTCTTGCACATCTTCAAATCCTGATGCCACAGAGTTGGATAGAGATACCACTAAGGTATTCAAAGAGGCTAAAGTTGAGGGCTGTGAGACAGTACAGGTTTCAGCTACATTTCCTGTTGATTGGAAATGAGATAGAAAAGTGAGGTAGAGAGTTGTTGCAGCTGTGCGGCGAGTGCAAGCAGCTGAGAGGAGTAGTCAGGTTGTGGAGAGGGAGATGGAAAGGATGTCTTGAACGAATCAAGAAGTCCTACAAGCTGTGCAGACACAGAGTCTGCAATTGTAGAAGGAAGACTAGTCATGGAATTTTCTAAAGAGTTAACCTTTTGATTCAGTGGATGGAGATGAAGGTGAAGATGGAGGAGTGGTAGGTTCACTTGGTCAGGGTAGGGGCACGGTGGAAAGAAGTTCCATGGCCTGTGCAAAGGTCAAGCTACCTAACTTAGAGGGATCAAGGATGCCTTCAGCAGTGGCTAAACCTACTTCATGAGGTGAGGTGATGGGGGGAAGTTTGCCTTTCAGTGGCCACTGGGATTGTGACTCCTTCATCAAGGACATGAGTGGTTGTAACACCCTCGAACTAATCTCCAATGCTACATAAATAACACGCCAACAGAGATATGATATAATAATCCCTAACTATTCCCAATATACACACACATGAAAACCCCGATAGTTTAAAACTTTAATTTACGTAATTAAGTAACTTTGGTTTAGCGTACAAAATATCAGAAGTATATATATACATTCCCCAAAACATAACTACCTCTACGGAAGGTATCTAACTCCACGAACACAACAAAAGTAAATCTAGTTGGGTCTAGCAGGCCTGCTAGATCTCTGGTCACCTGAGATACACACATATAAACACAGGTCTCAATAAAGCACAACAGTACATGCATGATAATATCTCGATAAAAGCTCGTAGAAAAACTCATAGTAATCTCATAAAAAGCTCAGTAAAAGATATTTCAAGTATTAATAGATTATCGTACAAATATCTCAGAAAAACGTGCAAACTCATCTGACTCTGAAGTCTCACTTACTCAAGTCTTGGTTCCCCGCCCGTCCCCAACCTTATCAACTCGAGACCCTAGAATCACAATATGATAACCCGACATTACTAGCATAACTCACGGACCCCTTAAACCCATTTTCTAACTCTTCCCACGAGCTTCCCCCAACCCGGTTAATCAATTAACATCATTTTATTATCATGGTACTAATGTAAGCGTTAATCCATAATACTGGTTCTACACGAGACCCGAGACCTATACTAACATTCAAGCAAGCCAAAAGCTAATTGCAGAAATCTGGTAAGTCGTGACCACGCAAAAGGTCATGACCACGAGAATAGTCATGATCACAAAAAAAGGTCGTGACCACGTTTCTCGCAGATTTTCCCTGGTTCACTCAGCTTGTCCTCTGTTCTGCTCAGCTTCGTTTTTTTGCCTTAAAACTCGATTTTAGGTTGTTTTAAGCTCACGAATTTGCCCAGAAACATAATAAACACATATAGGCCCAACCCCAATAATTTGGAATTATTTATCATCTCAAAACCCATGCACTTAATGTTTGATTTCAAGCTTTAAGACTTACCTCAAGCTTCTTCAATGGACGAGAAGGAAGAAGATGAAGGTTTAGCACTTCAATCCCAGATTAGAAATTGGTTTCTTGCTGCTGCAGCTTCTGGAAGTAACACACACACACACACACACACTTAGGGCTCTGGTTCGAGAGAAATGAAAAGAGGAAGCAAAGGAATGAACAATATATACATTTTAGGTTTAACTCGGTTTGACAACCAATATCCGCTCCCATTATCACAAAATCCAAATTTATACCACCGGGTCCCAAATTAATTAATAATCACCGAGATTGAAATCTTTTATAAAAACTTAATCCCACAACCTGGTTAACTAAAAACCTCCTCATGTGACGGTTCCACGTTTAACTCAAGAATTCGCCCAAGTCAAATATAATATTATAATTAATCCAATTAAATAATTCCACGAAACTTACCCAAAATTGGGATGTTACAGGTTCTCCCTACTTATAAAGATTTTGTCCTCAGAATCTAGTTCGAAGCAAATAGGTGAGGATAACGGCCACACATCTCTAACTCTGGTTCCCAGGTGGCACTGGTACCCATATGATGCTTCCATTTCACTAACACTAACGCCACGTCTTTGTTGCGTAGCTTCTTCACCTTCCGATCTGACACTGCCTCTGGCTGCTCCGCATACTAGAGTCTCTCATCGACCTCAATCTCTGATAATGGTACTCGCTGATCATCATTGTCCAAAAACTTACAAAGGTGGTTGACATGGAATGCATTATGAACGCTAGATAACATTAAAGGAAAATTCAGGCGATACGCCTGATCTCCAATCCTATCAATAACCTCGAACGGTCTAATATAGCGCGGACCAATCTTACCCCACTTCCTAAATTTAATAATCCCCTTCCAGGGCAAGAGCTTTAACATGACAGTGTCTCCAACCTGGATCTCTAACTCTGACATCCGGCGATCAGCATAGCTCTTCTGTCGGCTCAGAGCTGTCCTGATCCGCTCCTGAATCATAGCGACCTTGTTGCTAGTCTCCTGTAAAATCTTTGGCCCGCAGATAGGACGCTTCACAACCTCGCTCCAACACACCGGAGTCAAGAATTTTCGCCCATAATGTGCCTTAAACGGAGGCATACCGATAGACGCGTGGTAGCTGTTATTATAAGCAAACTCAACAAGAGACTAATGTAAATCATAGCTACCCCCAAAGTCAATAACACAGGCTCGAAGCATATCCTCCAGCGTATGATTAGTCCGCTCCGTCTGACCCCCTGTCTGAGGATAATAAGTCGTACTAAGCTGAAATCGGGTGCCCAACTCTCTCTGGAAACTCTGCGAGAATCATGACATGAACTAGCTATCTCTATCAGAGGTAATATATCTTGGAACCCCATGTCTCGCTACAATCTCACTAACGTAAAGGTGAACTAAATGATCCATTGATATGGTTCTACGAACGGCCAAGAATTAAGTGCTCTTCGTAAGCCGGTCGACGATAACCCAAATCATATTGTTCCTAGAAACAGTCCGCGGAAGTCTCATAAATAAATCCATAGTGATGTCATACCACTTCCATTCTGGGACCTCTAGCGACTGAAGTCTGCCATAAAGCTTCTGATGCTCGCTCTTAACCCTCAAACACGTCATGCACGCTTCAACATATTTCCTTACATCTCTCGTCATCCTCGGCCACTAATAATGAACTCTCAGGTCTCTATACATCTTCATACTGCCTAGATGGATAGATAATCTCAATTTATGAGAATCGTCTAGAATCAGCTGCCTCAAATTACCTAGTCTGGGAACCCTAACTAGATCACGAAGCGTCATCAATCCCCTATCATCTCTACTCAACAACTGAAGCTGCCCGACTAATCTCTGTCTCTTTACACATTCCCTTCTCTCAACCCCTCTTCCAGAGCTAGCCGCAGACTATCAATCAGGTTCGACGTGACCTCCAATCTGGAAGCTCTAGATGTAACCGTCTGCTCATATGACCTCCTACTCAAGGCATCGGCTACCACATTAGCTTTCCCTAGGTGGTACTGAGTATCACAATCGTAATCCTTCAGGAGCTCCATGTTGCGCCTCTGTCTCATGTTCTGCTCCTTCTAGCTGAATAGATACTGCAGACTCTTATGATCGGTATACACTATGAATCGAGTCCCATAAAGGGAATGCTGCCATATCTTCAGATTAAAGACAATGGCGTCCAACTCCAAATCATGCACCGACCGACTAAGCTCATAGCTCCGCAACTGTCTTGAGGCGTAAGCAATCACTTTACCTCTCTGCATCAGCACACACCCCAACCCAATAAATGAAGCATCACAATACAAGGTGAAATCCTCTAAACCCCTTGGCAATGCTAGAATCGGAGCCCTACACAGCCGATTCTTCAACTCTAGGAAGGCACTCTCCTGCTCCTTAGCCCACACAAATGGCACAGACTGTCGCGTCAACATCGTTAGTGGCACTGCAATTCGCGAAAAGGTCTCTATGAACTACCTATAGTACCCGACCAGACCCAAGAAGCTGCGAACCTCAGGCATCGATGTGGGCTGGCCCCAACTCATAATCGCCTCAATCTTCCCTGGATCCACCTACACCCCTTCACTCGTCACCACGTGCCCCCAAGAACTGCACTTCTCTCAACTAAAACTCACACTTAGAAAACTTGGTGTATAGCCTCTCTCTCTACAAGGTACTCAACATCTTCCTAAGATGCTGGTCGTGCTCCTCACTACTCCTCGATAGATAAAGATATCATCAATAAACAAAATCATAAATCGCTAGAGCATCGGCGTACAGACCCTATTCATCAGGTCCATAAATGCTGCTAGGGCGTTAGTCAGCCCAAAAGGCATGACTAAGAACTCATAATGACCATATCTATTCCTAAATGCAGTCTTCGGCACATCCCAGTCTCTAACCCGCAACTGATGATACCTGGAACGCAGATCGATCATAAAGAAATAGCTCGCTCCCTGAAGTTGATCAAATAGATCATCAATCCTCTGCAACGGATAACAGTTCTTCACCGTTACTCTATTAAGCTCCCTATAGGCTATACACATGTGCATCGTCCCATCCTTCTTCTTCACAAACAGCACTGGGGCTCCTCATGGAGAAGAACTAGGGTGAATAAACCCACGATCATACAGATCCTGCAGCTGCGTCATCATCTCGCGCATCTCGGAAGGAGCTAACCGATAAGGCGTGCGGGCAATAGGCACTGCTCCGGGAACAAGGTCGATCCAAAACTCGACCTGTCGATCTGGCGGTAGCCCCAGCAACTCGTCCGGGAACACATCTGGGAAATTTCTAACCACTGACATGTCACCGACCTCCCTCTTCTCCTTCTTCGCATCTACTACATAAGCTAAATAAGTGGCACACCCCTTCGCCACATATCTCTGAGCCCGTACCATCGATACAATGCTCATCTGCCCTCAATGCCTGTCCCCATACACGGTAGCCGACTATGATTCTGAAATAGGGATCCAAATCATCTTCTTGGAACAAAAGATATCCGTCTTCCGCATTGTCAGCCAATCCATGCCTATAATCACATCAAAACTACTAAAAATCGATGGTCGTCTATCTCTAATACACATTCCTATAGACCTAACTCACGAATACAGTACTACCATCTCTCGCTCAACAATAACAGGAACATGTAACTCAGATGAAGGCACAGAAAATAATCACAGAAAGATGCAGAAACATATGAACGATCCGATCCGGAATTAAACAAAAATAAAGGCACGTTGTCCGTTAAGGACAAAGGTACCAGAAACCACATCGGGCGACTTCCGCGCCTCCTCATCCGTGGCCTGAAAAACCCAGCCTCTAGCCCTCAGTGCTCCTCCTCCACGGGGTGCTGACGAAGACCCGGAAGCTCCAGCCCCACTCAAACTCGTACCCAGAAAACCTATTGCTGGATTCGGACAATCCTGAGACATATGATCCAGCTTCCCAATTCGGAAGCAGAGTGACTCCTGAGAGGTGCATGCAACGGCGGTGTGACCGAACTGGCCACATCGGAAATAAAAGAGATGCTCTGGGCACATGGCCCTACGTGGCGGTGATGGCACCACTGGCAATCTCCCTCCACAGCCGCCGAACTCCCTACTCGGCTCCGCGAATCCCTGGAACCCTACCCACGCTGCCCTAACTCTGACCCTGACAGACTGAAGACTGTGTCTCATCTCTTCCCTGATCTCGTCAGGCCCCTGAACTCTGACCCCTTTGCTTGGAATATCTACCTTGTCGGCTCTCTCGGTAAAATATTGAAGATCCCGAACTCTAACCCTGCCCCAATGATTCAACACGTTGTCTCTGGGGAGCCGGCTGCTATCGTTGCCTCTCAATATCCCGCTCTCAACAGCGGGCATACTCCATAGCTGAAGAAAAAGTGGGGTCACGCAACATCCCCACGAACTCCCTGATATCGGACATCAGCCCCTCAATGAACATGCTGACCTTACGATCCTCGGTAGCCACCTGATGTTGCCCAAACTGAGCTCTGTCATCTAAGAAATCTATATACTCATGGACCGTCATGGCCCCCTGCTGCAGATGAATGAACTCCCGCTCTAACTCACATCTCGTATCCTTGGGGCAGTACTGCAGCTCAAACTCAGTCCTAAACTTCTCCCATAACATCAATTTCTCTGGCGCTCACCACAGAACTCCACCATCGTAACGCTCGTCCTTTAAGAAGGTAGAAGGCATAACTCACCCTGTCTGCTCTATCCACATGGGCTATACGGAATGCCGCCCCGATCTCACGCAACCAGTCAATTGCCTTTGAGGCACTGACTCCACCAAAGAACTCAGAAGGATGACCCGTAACGAAATCCTTAAAGGACCCACGCATCGAATGGCTAGAAGAATCACTAGCCCCCAAACTCTGCCCTTGCTTCGTTGGGGGTAACACACCCTGACCCCTGCCCACACCCTGCACTGGAAAGCACTCATCAAATAAGTGACCTATCACATAACAGTGGTCTGCGGACATACTCAATACCCCTAGAATCAACACCCTAAGGCCTGATGCCCTCATGGTCCATAATAACCTGTGCAATAAGAATAATAACACATATCAACAATACAAACTCTATGCACTACTTGTTTATCACCGTGGTTTAAGCTTAAGCATCCACTGGATACTTAATCTCTTAAACCTAGGCTCTGATACCAAGCTTGTAACACCCTTGAACTAATCCCCACTGCTACATAAATAACACGCCAACAGAGATATAATATAATAATACCTAACTATTCCCAATATACACACACGTGAATACCCTAATAGTTTAAAACTTTAATTTACATAATGAAGTCACGAAAATCCCTGGTTTAGCGCACATGATATCCGAAGTATATATATACAGTCCTCAAAACATAACTAGCTCTACGGAAGGTATCTCACTCCTCGAACACAGCAAAAGTAAACCTACTTGTGTCCAGCAGGCCTACTAGATCTCTAGTCACCTGGGATACACACATATAAAGACGAGTCTCAATAAAGCGCAACAGTACATGCATGATAATATCTCGATAAAAGCTCGTAGTAAAACTCATAGTAATCTCATAAAAAGCTCAGTAAAAGATCAAGCAAGTATTAATAAATAATCATACAAATATCTCAGAAGAACATGCAAAGTCACCTGACTCTGAAGTCTCACTTACTCAAGTCTCGGATCCCTGCACGTCCCCAACCCTATCAACTCGAGACCCTGGATTCACAATATAATAACCCGACATTACTAACATAACTCACGGAATCCTTAAACCCATTTTCTAACCCTTCCAACGAGCTTCCCTCAACCCGATTAATCAATTAATATCATTTTATATTTATGGTGCTAATGTAACCATTAATCCATAATACAGGTTCTACTCGAGACCTGAGACCTATACTAACATTCAAGTAAGCCAAAAGCTAATTGCATGAAATCTGATAAGTCGTGACCACACAAAAGGCCATGACGACGAGAAAAGTCGTGACCATTGATAGGATCAAATCACCAAAGATTAACTAGTTTGAATAAATTAGAGTTAAACCAATAATCTCGTTTTGAATCAAAATCCAATTAAGAAGTTTGCGGAATAACACTTAATTATTTTAAGAAAACTTTCAGAACAGTCAGAACAGAACAAGTAAGACAGAAAACACTACAAATATCAAAACCTTTTGTATTAATAACCACTGATTACAAGAACCTCTAATATGTTTGATTAGACGAGGAACACAGATTGTCTTAGGGTTTTACAACATTAGAGGCTTGAGAAAACTTAAACAGAATACGAATTACACTTTAATTTGCTGATTACTGATTTTATAACAAAAACTTAGTCTATCTCTATTTATCCCTTCCTGATTTTTAGCACTTTCTGTTATCATCTCTTGAAGCAGCTTGAACTTTATCTCTAGCAGCTTGAACATTTTGAACTAGCAGCTCGAGATTCTTGAACTAGCAGCTTGAACTTTGTAATTACACAGAACTACTACTAACAGTTTGAGAAATCCTAACTAACAGCTTGACATACTTAGTTTATTTACGAACAATCTCCCCTTAGCATAAATTCTTAACTAAGACTTTAAGTTTCTTTACAAGTTCAAAAATAAGAAAATATTTACAAAGTAAAACTCTTATGTACAAACTAAGGCATCCAAAAACTTACATAGTTATAGTTGTGCAAGTTTATGCCTTAGAGCATTCTTTTAGAAGGTTGAGAAATTCAATACCATAGAACCTGTTAGATCCATTTGCCAGTTTGAGTCTATAATTCATGGATTTTTTTATATAGATCAACCTGTACAATCTTCTTCTCCTTGGCAGCCTCTATTTCTGATCTTGAAGATTTTGGTTCCATGATGCTTTGAAGACCTGTCATAAAGTTCTGAACCCATACAATTGGAGATCTAGAGTGACTAGCCTTCCCAATATTGTACATCTGAGTCAGCTCTTCCCTTGTCATCCTTTGAACAATCTGAAACAGGTTCTTATATTCTTCATCTTTACCAAATTCTCTTTTAACCACAAAATGATGTACCAATACAATGTCATCCATTGACATGGCATACCATAAAGTAATTGGTGGTTTTGAAAAATCATGCTTATCCATTGATTTCTCTATCTCCATGGCCTTCTGCATTTGCTGTTCGAAAATGAACTTCTTTACTTTATCAAACTTTGGATGAGGCACAACAATAGTTTGAGAAGGTTCCTTGAACTATTCAGGGGCTTTGGCTTTAGCAGTGGCTTCATCATACAAAGCTTTAAGTTTCTCTGTAGTCCATGACTCTGCAATACCCCTTGGAACTCTAGAGTTTGAAGAATGTACTTGCCAATTTATTAGAAATATTTGTGTTCTGCCTTTGAATGCCTTGTTGGCCTTTTCCTCTTCTTTTGCCCCTCTTTGACCACAAACCCATGAAGATGCTCACTAAGGGTTTCATCATCACCCATAGAAACTTGAGCTTGTTGATCAAAAGCTTGGTCTTGTTCTATTGCAAGCCTTCTAGCAAGTTCAGCATCAACACCAACTTGAGCCTATTTAGAAATAAACATTAGCCTTGGCTATTCAATTAAAATTCCTTTGCCTTTGCCTGAGATTGTTGAGGATGCTCCTTGCTTCCCTTCATTTATTAGAACACCACCTGGCCTTTTAATTTGAACATCTTTAACTTCTGAACTAACAGTCTGAGAAACTGGTGGAACTGTTGGACCAGAAGTTGGAGCTGCCAGAGATGAACTTGGAACTGCTTTGACTGAGTGTGGGAACTCTTGATTCTCCCCCTTTTAGGATGCATTGGTTTAATCAGAAGGACCAAAGACCTTTGCTAACAGGGTTTGAATCTGCTTATCTTGTTGCACAATCTTGGTACCATAGAGCTTCAACCCTTTGAAATTAGGCAAGCTTTTGTTGTTGGACTGATGAGAGCCGTTGGAGAGCAAAATTTTGTGCCCCCTGTGCAGCAATAATGGACTTGTAGTGTTCCGAAATGGCTACAACAGGTTTCAAATATGGAGTCGTCAAAATCATTAGTTGCAGACTGGCCTCAAGATCTTCAAATGACAAAGGTATTTGAGAACTATCATTGGCACCAATACCAGATGTATAGAAGCACATAGGCCCCTCTGTTCTTGGTACTGGGGACTTCCAGAAGGTGCTTGCACACCCTTTGTTGCCATGGGTGTGGTCTTAGTGATGTTAGATATGTCATGTGCCCTTTGTGCAGAAGCATCAGTAGTTCCAGCCACAAATCCCCTATAAACATCCTCAGAAGGGATGTTCACCTCCACATTGAGGTTGGGAGAGTCCTCAGTAGGTTCCCTTTGGATATTCAATGCAGGAGTATCCTCTTGCACAGGGATATATGGTTCTGGCTGTTGGACTGAGGTGTGAGGAGCACCTGCAACCCTTTGTTTCTTTTGGTGTATGTTTTGAGTGATGGGACTGTGGAGGTATGTCCAAAAGAAGGTTCAGAATGGATATTTGTATCATGGGAAGTGGGTTGGGATCTTAGGGGTGAAGCAGTAATGGGGTGGCTGAGCCTGCTCAGGATCCTCTTCCCTGTTTCATGGAATGATATTCAACATTGCTTGATGCAATGAGACATCAATAGCTTGAAAATTTACACTCTATTTTAGAAGTCTTTTTACAGTTTGTAAAGAATGCTTATGAGAAACATGTATCCTCTTATGTATATTTAAGGAGTTGCAAGATTTTGCAATTATTCTTGCTAAGAATCGAGGATACATAAAAATTTCCCATTCTTCAAGGCCTGATGCCTTAACATTCCTTGAAAAATCGTATTTGAAAAATTGAACTGTTGGCCTTTTGATTAGCAAACTAAAGCAGTTGCAATATTTGACAAAAATTCAGATCAACCAGTTCTCTTTGGACTTAGACACTGTTGAATAATATGGATAAGGTATTTCCATTTGGGGCCAAAATTTGTTTTGAAAAATGTAAATGTATCCACTGGTCCCCTATACCATATCTCAAATAAACCTTCACGCATTGGAGTTAAAGGAAGATCATTTATACCTTCAGCATCTTGCAGTTGCAAGTGCTGTCGAATGGAGTCCTCAGAGATGATGACTGATTGACCATCGATGGTAGACACAAGAGAAGTGACTCCATCGTTTATATTTAGACATTCGTTGTTCGATAACTGCTCTATGTGCGATACATAAATTGTAGGTTTTATTGTTAGAGCGTAGTAGATAGATGAACTGCGAAGAAAGTCCATCATCTCATGAAATGGTTGCAGTACCGCATGCTTAAGGCTGTCAGGTAGGCAGTTGTGGTCTTTAACGAAGTCCATTGTTGCTCAAGAACGAAAAGATTTAGGGTTTTACTTGAAGAGTAGGGTGTCGTGAAGAGAGGGAATTTGAGAGCTCTACTTTGATATTGTGAAACTGGTAGTTGTAATTGAACGAAACTGAGACTTTTAACGGTTTTAGGATTAAAATATCTAGTCCCGCGTTGAAATTCCTTGGAAATGATTGAAATGCCCTGCACACCTAACAGATCACGTGAAAGCAACTAATAGTTCAAGAAAATACACCAGCAGCTTGAGAATATTCTCAAGCTGTTAGTTATAAATAGAGCAATTTTTATTTGAACAGTGCCTCCCCCTTAACTAAACACATAATACAAAGAATTTACACAATTTACAAGAGATTTTAATTAAAAGAGATTAATCCATGTTTACCATACCAATATTTGAAACCAGAAAAGTGAATCTTCCTACATCAAAAGGTTTTGAAAAAATATCTGCTAAATGATCATCAGCATGGATTTTGGTAACTTGAATTAACTTCTTTTCATTACAATCCCTTATAAAATGAAATCTAATATCTATATGGTTAGTTTTGGGAAACTTTATATGATTTTGTACAATACTTATTGCACTTGAATTGTCAATATAGATAGGAGTAGATAGAAAGTTCATACCATAGTCTCTTAGTTGGTTCTGAATCCACATAACCTGAGAGCAACAGCTAGCAGCTACAACATATTCTGTCTCAGTGGATGATGTGGATACTGTGGGTTGCTTCTTGCACTGCCAAAATACTACTCTTGCTCCTAGATATTGACATCCTCCAGTTGTTGACTTCCTGTCTATATTGCAGCCTCCATAGTCACTATCAGCATATGTTATTAGTTCAAGAGAATCCTTAGGATACCGTAGGCCCAATTTGGGTTGGCCTATTAGATATCTAAAGGACCTCTTAACAGCAAACAGGTGTGATTCCTTTGAAGCACATTGAAACCTGGCACAAACACAAACATCAAACATTATATCAGGTCTAGAATATGTTAGATGCTTAAGGGAACCTATCATAGATCTATACAAATGTATGTCCACATCTACTCCTTCTTTATCTGCTTCAAGCTGCTTGTGAGTGTCCATTGGAGCGCTTGCAATCTTTGTATCCTTATACCCAAACTTCACCAGAATATCATTCACATACTTTGACTGACTGATGAAGAAACCAGATGCCTTCTGCTTGACTTGCAATCCCACAAAGAAAGTTAATTCTCCCATTGAACTCATCTGAAACTTCTTGTGCATCAAAGTCTCAAATCCCTTGCAAAGCATGTCATTGGTTGATCCAAAGATGATATCATCAACATAGATCTGAACAAGTAAGATCTCTGTTTTGTTAGTATTTGTGAACAATGTCTTGTCTAAAGTACCTCTCTTGAACCCATTTTGCTGTAAGTAGGAAGACAGAGTTTCATACCATGCTCTAGGGGCTTGATGTAACCTAAAGGAATGCAGACTTCACATCCATTTGATGCAATTTGAACCCCTTGTAGCTTGCATAGGCTAAGAATAGTCTGATAGCTTCAATTCTTGCTACTGGAGCAAAGACATCATCATAGTCTATTCCTTTTCTTGAGTATAGCCTTGAGCTACTAGACTTGCGTTGTTCTTGATCACTATGCCTCTTTCATCCTTCTTGTTCATGAATACCCATCTTATGCCAATTGCCCTCTTCCCATTAGGTAATTCAACCAGTTGCCGCACATTCTGAATCTTGAACTGTAGTAGCTCTTCTTGCATTGCTTCAATCCAAGATGGATCCTTCAGTGCCTCAGATGCCTTATATGGTTCTAGCTGTGACATGAAACTGGCATGTTCAAATGCAGCTAAACTGAATTCAGGCACTTCTTCTTCAGAAACAGTTGTTTCCTTGTGGATCGTGTTCCTTGTCTGCATAGGTGTGCTTGGAAATCCCATGATCTGGCTAAGTGGATGATATTTTTGAATCCTGAGTGTAGGTTCACTTTCTACCTGAACTGCGCTTCCTAGGTTGGTGTCATCACCTAATGCACAACTTGATGATTCTGCTTCAAGAGTAACAGTTTGATCTAGAGTTGGGACTGCTTCCCTTTTTTGTGGAACTGTTACTTTAGGATGTGGGACTGGTACCTCAAACTCAGGACTTTTGTCTTGTTGATCATCCAGGACTCCAGGAGGGTCACAAGTAAGAAGTGATAGAATGGTGTATTCATCCCAACTATCAGAATCTTCATTAGTTTCAGTCTCTATGCCAACAGTCTGAACTTTTGTGCTGGCAACATGAGGATTTGTACTCGCATTGTTTCCAACTTTCCTGCAGAATACTCATCAAAACTCAATAAATTTTTTAGTAAATCTAAATCAAACATTCAATCAGGACCAGTGACTTTAACATTTGCAGTGTTTTCATTAAACTCAACATTGGCACATTCTTCAACAATTTTAGATACATTGTTATAAAATCTATAAGCTTTTCTATGTGTAGAGTATCCTACAAAGAATTCTTCCTCAGACTTATACTCAAACTTTCCTAAGTGAGTTTTAGTATACAAGATAGTGCATGGACAACCAAAGGGTTGTAGGAAGTTAACTAAGGGAATCCTATGGTGAAACAACTCATATGGAGTTTTCCCTTGTGACTGGACAACTTGGAGCCTATTTAGAACATAACAGGCTGTATTAACTGCCTTTGCCCAAAAAGTCATTGGCAATTTGGAGTCAGCTAGCATGGTCCTAGCAGCTTCTATTAATGTTCTATTCTTCCTTTCAACTACACCATTTTGTTGTGGTGTTCTAGGTGCACTATACTGTTTTTCAATTCCTTTTGACTCACAGAAACTGTTTAGTTCATAATTTTTAAATTCAGTTCCATTGTCTGACCTGATCACCTTTACTTTTAAGTTAGATTGGTTTTCAATTTTTAGAATAAAGGATTTAACTAACTCAGCAATCACATCCTTAGTCCTAAGAAAATAGACCCATGTAAACCTGGTGAAATCATCAACAATGTCTAAACATTAAGCTCTTTTATCCTAACTCAAAATGGATGTTGGACCAAAAGGATCCATATGTAGGAGTTGTAATGCAGTTGAGATGGAATTTACTATGAGAAGTTTTGTGTTTCTTGCCTTTGAGGCAGGCTACACATTGATCATCACATATGAACTCCTTTTGTGGTAAACCTCTTACCAAATTATTTTTGACTAAAGCATTCAGATCTGAAGTTCATGTGACACATCCTTCTGTGCCAAAGTGCAAACTCATTAGTTGATGCTTTAGATATTAAACAGCTTAAAGTATTTGTAGAAGATATTTTTTCAGTGTCCAAACAGTACACATTGTCCTTTCTTGGTGTTCTAAGTAAAATAAGATTTTCAGGTATTTTAAAATCTTTGGATAGGATAATGCACTCAGAGTCTTTGAAGAGAACAACACTCATTTTGTCACATACTTGAGACACACTTAGTAAATTATACTTCAGTCGTTCAAAATACAATACATCATTAAAAGTCATGTTTCCTGCTTTGACAATACCTTTACCTGTCACCTTACCTCCTTTGGAGTTTCCTCCAAATGCAACATAACCCTTCAAAGCATTTGAAATTTGACAAGCACTAAGAATTGTCTGTCATGTGCCTAGAGCAGCCACTGTCCACATGCCATCTTGCCTTATGTTCGTTCCTGTAGTTGCCCTGCACAAATAAAAGCTCAGTTAGTAGTGGGTAAACACAAACGCTAGTTTTGGGTTGACCATGTGCATTAACATAAGTAAATATGTTTTGTGTCTTTTTATACTTAGTAATATCCACTGGTGGATTCTGTGAGGAGTATTTAGTTATAACATGAGGTTTCCAGTTGTTCTTTCTAACAGTTCCAGATTTTGCCTTAGCAATTGGAACTGTATTTTGGCCGTTAACAGTTTTAGATTTTACAATACCAGTTCCAACTTTTGGCTTAACAGTTCCAGATGTTACATCAGCAGTTGGAATTGTGTTTTTGCCTTTATCACACCATGCATGTTTCACACTTTGTTTAGGTTTATTTAAAGAACTGGTGTGGCAGGTTTTGAAGTCTTTAAAACTTTTGGCTTTTGTAAAACATATTGTTTTTGAAAAACAGTTGGTCGTTCAAATGTTGGCTTGTAAAGACAGTGTTTGGCCAAATGGTTTTTCCTGCCACAGTGAAAACAGCTTTTGACTGTTTTGATTGGAGAACCAGATCTGTGTGACCAGAACTAATTCTTGTTCCTTTGATTTTCCCTCACCTGCTGTTGTTTAGGGAACTTTTGTACACCATGCTTTTGGCATGTGCACACTTGAACATTTTTACCAATTTTACCTACTTTGGAAGAAGAAGCGAAACTACAGTTAGAAGATACAGAGACATTTGAAGCATGCATGTGTTCACCATCTTCTCTTTACCTTTCAAACTGTTAAGCTTATTTTTCATGTTGTTGGTTTCTACCTTCATGTTGTTGGTTCTAATAACACCCTTACTCTCTCTGTTGAATGTATTTACCTTAATAGGGTTAGAAACTAGGGTTATTATGGGTACACTCATGGTTTAATGATTACCCTCTTCTTCCTCATCATGACTGTCTACATCAGTAAACAGTCCATCTACCAATTCATGTTTATCCTCAAGGACAGGATCTACATTCTGCACCTTCCCATCTAGGGGTTCATTCACAAGCCTATCAGCAACTTCACTCATTAGATGAATGTATTTGTTATTATAAGGAGGTGGGTGGCATTGTATCCTATTCCTTCCTTGGGATTTAGTTGAGACTTTACCCTATCTATGAACTGAACTTCCATTGGGTGTTCTAACTTCTGGTTGGCTAACTTGAAGTTACCTATATCCATCTTTATACTTTCTACTTTCTTGTTAGCTTCCAGCTTCCTTTTTTCAGCCTCTTCTAGTTTCTTATTAAGGGTCTCTATCTTCTCTTCAAGTTTCTTTTTTCTCCCACTTATGATATGTCCTGTCATGTCCCATCTGAATCTCATTATCTTTATAGTCATTGATCTGGTTTTCAAGATCCTCTATTGCCAGCATATACTCATACCTCCTCTCTTCCTTAGTTAGAGTTTTGCAAATGCTTTCATTATGGTCTCTGTACTTTTTAACCATATTTTTGCATGCTTGGAAGCAGAGTTTAGCATTTACCTCAGATGGTAAATCAGTGGAAGTGGCACTTGTAGTTTCTGCCATAAGAGCTTGATTCTGATACTCTTCTTCTGTCTGGTCACTCCAATAAAAAACATTGTCCTCTTGTGAAACAAGAGCCTGTGCAGGTTGTGTCTGACTGGTCTTCTCGTTCTTGGCTGCTGTTGACTTTGTGATCTACACTCTCTAGGAAAGTGTCCAAGTTTGTGACACTTGAAGCACTCAACCCTTAATTAGTCAAAGGCTAGCTTTCCTTTTGATCTTGCTTGAAAGTTTGCCAGTCCTTTTGAGAAACCTCTTAGCCCTCATTGTTAGAATGGCATGTTGCCACTTTAAATCCATCTCCTCTAGTTCATCTGGATGGATTTGTTCCAGATCCTCAGGATTGAGGGCAAACAATCCATCACTTGCAACAAAGGCCTCATAGTTGAGATCAGAGGAGTTGCCATCAGAACCTGCAAAAGAATCATAGCAGTTTAATTTATCATTAGATGCAGATGATAATAGAGCAGTGTTTGATTATAAGAAAAGGTTTTCTTTTTATTCTCCATTTTAGACTCAAACACTCTCAAGCTGTTGTAGAGATCATCCAAATCTATTTCATCTAGAGTGTCCTTTGTTCCCCACTGTGCAGCATACACAATCCACTCTTCACCAAGAGACCTGAGGAATTTTCTTTTTACCTCATCTTGGTCCAGGCTAACCATAGCACTCTCCAACTCACCTATCAACTTATTAAACCTATCAAAGATTTTAGTAAGGTTTTCATTCTTTCCACTAGTAAAATTCTCATACTGCTGCTTTAGAAGATCTTTTTGGATTCTATTCTCTAAAGCAAGCCATAGAGAATGAGCAGTATAAAACTTCTTAAACTAATGTTGATAAGCATTAGGTATAACTATTGGTAAAATAGTGAGAGCTTTGACTTCATTTATTCTAGCCTTCCTTTCAATCTCAGTTTTAGGAGGTTTTCTTTTAGGTTTGCCTATAGCATCTAGTTCAGGGTCAACTGCAGGAGGATTTTCAACAGCTTCCCATAGGGAATAATTAATAAATTGAATGTGCTGCTGAATCATGAGTTTCCACATCTCGAACTCATTGGGTTTGAGCATAGGCACTTTAAGTCCTTGCTCAGATCCACTACTGCTGCCATCAAACTCCATTGTAGAAAAAGCTTTAAAAGATATAGATATTTAAAAACGAAAGTTTCTGACTTTGAAAACAAAAAAAAATAACGTTTGGCACTGATACCACTTGAATAAATCAGAGTTAAACCAATAATCTCGTTTTAAATCAAAATCCAATTAAGAAGTTTGCGGAATAACACTTAATTGTTTTAAGAAAACTTTCAAAATAGTAAGAACATAATAAGTAAGACAGAACACTATTAATATCATAACCTTTTGTATTAATAATCACTGATTACAAGAAACTCTAATCTATTTGATTAGACGAAGAACACATATTGTTCTTGGGGTTTTACAACCTTAGAGGCTTGAGAAAACTTAAACAGAATACGAATTACAATTTCAATTGCTGATTACTGATTTTACAAGAATGACCTAGTCTATTTGTTTTAAACTTCTGATTTGTTTCCTTAACAAACTGCAATTTCTATTGAGTAGATATCTTTAGAAGATCTTCAAATCTCGATATCTTTATCACTTCCTGATTTATAGCAGTTTCTGTTATCATATCTTGAAGCAGCTTGAACTTTATCTCTAGCAGCTTGAATGTTTTGAACTAGCAGCTCGAGATTCTTGAACTAGCAGCTTGAACTTTGTAATTACACACAAATACTACTAACAGTTTGAGAAATCCTAAATAACAGCTTGACATACTTAGTTTAATTCCCAAAAACCATGCAAAAGGTCATGACTACGAGAAAAGTCGTGATCACAAAAAAAGTCATGACCACGACTCTCACAAATTTTCCATAGGTCACTCAGCTCGTCCTCTCATCTGCTCAGCTTCATTTTTTTGCCTTAAAACTCGATTTTAGGTTGTTTTTAGCTCACAAATTTTCCCAGAAACATAATAAATACACATAGGCCCAACCCCAATCATTTGGTATTAATTGTCATCTCAAAACCCATGAACTTAATGCTTGATTTAATGCTTTGAGACTTTCCTCAAGCTTCTTCAATGCAGGAGAAAGAAAAAGATGAAGGTTTAGCACTTCAATCCCAGATTAGAAATCGGTTTCTTGCTGCTGTAGCTTCTGGAAGTAAGACACACACACACACACATACACACGTAGGGTTTTGGTTGGGAGAAATGAAAAGAGGAAGCAAAGGAATGAACAATATATACGTTTACATTTAACTTGGTTCGACATCCAATATCCGATCCTGTTGTCACAAAACACAAGTTTATACCATCGGGTCCCAAATTAATTAATAATCACCAAGATTGTAATCTTTTATAAAAACTTAATCCCACAACCCGGTTAACTCAAAACCTCATCACGTGACGGTTCCACGTATAACTCAATATTTCGCACAACTCAAATGTAATATTATAATTAATCCAATTAAATAATTCCACGTACCTTACCCAAAATTGGGATGTTACAGTGGTACCCTCAGTAGTTCATTGGTTTTGAGGCACCTCTTCATGGGGTGAAGTGGTGTGCATTTTAACATCATCAATGGTGAAAACTGGTGATGGAAATTTCTACCTGGGGAAATCCTTGACTAAAGGGTTGTTTCGTACCCTGAGGATCATCAGGTTGGGATGTTGGTCTTTCAACAGCTGATGGGGATATATCAGTTGCTTCATGAGGAGTAGAAGTTGAAGGTTGATCGGTTGGTGAGCTTAAACGAATTGTTTTGGCACCTTGTGTAGACTCAGGGTGTGAAAGAGACATATGAGTAGGGGACAGTGAGGACTCAGTGTGGAGTGGAGAGGACTCTTGTCTTTCAATATCCTCAACCTGTTGAGAGGAAGGGATAGTTGACGTGGTTGACTCCATTTGTACAACTAGTTTCTGTTGAGAGGAACCAGAGGGCACATGCTGACTCTAGATTGACTTAGGCTGGAGTGAAGCAGGCTCTTTGGAGGGTGAACCTTCTCCCAAAATAGGAGAAGGGGATGCAGCAGGGGTTGCTTCTTTTGCAACTAACTTCTGTTGATAGGGGTCAGATGGGGTTTGATGAGTTGGTAGGCTGGTGCTTTTTTTTTTTTGGCTAAAGATTTCTTCCTAAGGCTGGAGTAGGAGATGGGAGAAGTTGGAGAAGTGGGATGTTGTTTTTCGACTGGGGATTAGATTGGGCAAGAAACAGGTGGTGTAACATGTTCCATAGTCTCAGATGGCACAGAGCTACTAGCCACAAAGGCTTCTGGTTCAACAGATGAACCTGGGGAACAGTCTGCTCTTCCTCAGGCACAGAGACTAAGGGAGCAGACTTGGATGTTTTTGCCTTCTTGTTGACAGGCCTAGTTTCAACAGACTTCAAGGCATGTTTTGCCTTTTTAGTCCGTGATTTGGATTTTGCTGCTGGAGCAGCTATTGGATCCTCCTCCTGTGTAGAAGGTCCTTCCAACAAACCAAGAATCCTCCTCATTGGAATTGAGAGAGGAGGGTCATCTGCAGACATCAGAGCATGAAACACTTTGTTTCCAAGGACAGGTTACACCATTGACTTCAAGAATGGTTGGAAATTGTAGAGGTTATCACCACAGACATGTTTGAATATGAGGCTTAAGAATCTGGGATACCTTACAGCTGGGGGACGTTGATCCTGTTCCACAAAGGCCCTCAAATTTCGATAGATCCATTTGGCCATATTCAATATAGTCTCATCCACAAATTGCAAGGCTATTTGGACTTAATCTCGGCTAAGCTGATCAAACGAACCAACCATACAGCTAAGACTCATCACCACTGAGGCAAAAAGAAAACTGTAAGTTGGTGCAAGCTCTTTCCTGACAGAGTAGCACCCACCCTTGGTGCATATACACCACAACATCGTAGCTGATTATCCATTTGTTAATTTTCAGACTGCGGTTTATCATATTTCTCAACTATAGGAAAATGAAGTACCTCCAGAAGAAGAGCATCATTTATCTCAACAACTTGAGTGTTGTTGAGAATGGTTCCTCGAATGGTTTTGGTAGCAGAGTCATAAGAACAGGTGTACCAGAACTCAAAGAGAATTTCTTGATACATGACACTAGGAGTGGTTGTCATGGCATAGTTCAGAGGATGAGCTTTTAGGAATTCAACCATCGGTTCATAGCGTTTTCCAACATAGTTCTTGGGAATAGTTAGGTTTTCCACATAGTTTGTGGGTTTGATAGTTAGAAGGGTGGTGACTGATGGGTGTTTTACAACATCATCACCCAGGAATGCAGGTACAAGTGGAGTATATCTTTGGAGTAGATGAAAATGCATAAGTTTTAGACACAAAGTCAGTTTAGTTAAGGTTTTTCATAGGTATGGGTTTATGTTGTCGCAGTAGGGAAGAAGACGAAGATGAAACAGTAATAGTGAGTATTTATAGGATTTGAATGTGAGATAGTGGGAGAGAGAAAAGGGCGGTTGATTTGAAATGTGATGACTAACGGAATGGAACGGTTTCCACAACAGCACGTTTGTCAGACCAACTTGACACATTGTCTCCACTTAAACATGTAACACACATTATCCGCAGGTAATTAAGATAAATAAATACACAATTTATAAAACTTAAATGTGAAGTAATGTTAATTAAAAGTGGATGTTCAAAACTATTGCTTAAACCTTTTATGAAAATGTTTCATTCAAAACTGGTCAGTTTGTAACCTGTTTATGAAACCTGTGCAATCATTTAAGAGCATGTTTCAATTTGAAACCTGTTCAATAATTGAACAGATTTGAAGGCTTGCCTTGTATGACAGAATATAGAATGAGCAAGTTTCAGGTTTAGAAAACAGAGCAGGTTTGAAGAAAAAACTTAGTCTTGAGAGACTTGTTATTTTGTCAAACCTGTTACTTGTCAAACCTGTCCAAATCTTAACAAACTAGCTAAGTCCAGAGCTGGTGAAACCTGTTCTGTCAAAGTTGTTTTGTAAGATTTTATCAAATTTGATTAAGTAGCCTTTGAACATCAATACACTTAGTCACTTTTATCGAACATTCCCAGCTTGCACACAAGGGAATTAAAACTATTTTCATTAGGGGTTTAGTGAAAATATCTGTAAGTTGTTCTTCTGTGGGAACAAAAGTTACCTCAACATTACCTTTCTTGATCTGATCAATTATGAAATGATATCTGACCTCTATATGCTTGGTTCTGGAGTGGAAGACAGGGTTGTTGGGGATGGCTATGGCACTTGTATTATCACATAGAATAGGAATTTTCCTATATACAAGACCAGAATCTTCAAGCTGATGTTGCATCCATAGGATCTGCCCACAGCAGCTTCCAGCGGCAATAATTTCAGCTTCAACAGTAGAAGTGGAAACTGAGTTTTGCTTCTTGCTGCACCAACTGATCAACTTTCCACCAAGGAGTTGACACCCACCTATTGTGCTTTTTCTATCTAGCCTGCAACTTGCAAAATCAGAATCTGTGTAGCCTATTAGATTAAGGCTAGAGTCTTTCGGATACCAATGACCCAAACCTGGT
Organism: Centrapalus pauciflorus; assembly: GCA_020465985.1. Taxonomy (NCBI): domain Eukaryota; kingdom Viridiplantae; phylum Streptophyta; class Magnoliopsida; order Asterales; family Asteraceae; genus Centrapalus; species Centrapalus pauciflorus. The sequence goes on along the minus strand of JAANYP010000832.1, from coordinate 313,785 downwards.
GTACCCTTTAGGTATCTGAATATTCTTTTTACACCAGCTAGATGTGATTCCTTTGGATTAGCTTGAAACCTAGCACATAAACAAATAGCACACATTATATCTGGTCTACTAGCAGTTACACATAGCAAGCTCCCAATCATACCACTGTAAGCTGTTACAGATGCAGACTTGCCACAGGGTTTTGATGGTAGAAAATTGATCAAATTTAAACTTTTTTCAAGAGATCTAATGTGTACTTTCTTTGATTTATAAAAATTCCATTTGAGGTTTGTTTAACCGATAACCCTATAAAGAAAGTTAGTTCACCCATCATGCTCATTTCATACTTAAATTTCATGAGCAGTGCAAAATTATTACATATATGTTCATTAGTAAAATCAAATATAATGTCATCCACATAGATTTGAACAAGCATAATATCAGACTTCACTTTCTTTTTGAATAATGTGGTATCCACTTTACCTCTGGAATATCCATTACTCATAAGAAAATCAGTAAGAGTGTCATACCAGGCTCTTGGGGCTTGTTTTAGACCATAGAGAGCTTTGTCCAACTTATAGACAAAACCTGGATGATTTTCATTTTCAAAACCTGGAGGTTGTTTAACATATACCTCTTCTTGCATCATACCATTCAAAAATGCACTCTTTACATCCATTTGAAATACCTTCATTCTTTTGTGAGTAGCATATGCCAAGAACAAATGAATTACTTCTAGCCTGGCTACGAGAGAAAATGTTTCATCATAATCAATACTTTCTTCTTGTCTATACCCTTTAGCAACTAGTCTTGCCTTATTTCTAGTGACATGACCTTGCTCATCCATTTTGCATCTGAAAAACCCATTTTGTGTCAATTATTGTTTTTCCTTTAGACATAGGGACCAAATTCCATACTTTGTTTCTCTCAAACTGATTAAGTTCTTCCTGCATGGCAGTAATCCAATTGGTATCTTTTAGTGCATCATCAACTTTCTTTGGCTCCATCAGGGACACAAAACTTGAGAGCATACAAAAGTTTCCAAGACTGTCCCATCTTGTTTACACACCTTTATTGAAGTCACCAATTATTTGGTCATTTGGGTGACACCTGATCCACTTAGAATAATGCTTCACTGATGATTCCACTGTTTCTTGAACATCAGTTTCATTCACAACAGGTCTTGTAGAATAGTTTTCATGATTGTCAGACACATTGATATCTTGAGTTTGTTCATTTGTTGAGGGAGAAACATTGTTGTTGAATTCATCAACAGGGAATTCAGGGAAATCAACATTAATTGGTTCTGGACATGGTACATCAACTATATCAGTGCACTTATTCACACACGGTGAACCAATATAGTCATCATCATGTACATTGTGGTTAACATGTTCCTCTCTGGGTGATGTGGAAGCTTTAGAGTCCTTTTCTTCAGCATCGGAATGCATAAGATCATCAAAGCTAAAGTCTCCTGAAACTAATTCAGGATCATCTTTGAATGAGGGATTTACAGACTCTTCAAAGGTGACATTGATGGATTCATCTACCACCTTTCTCTTGGGGTTATATACTCTGTAGGCTTTGAAAACAACTAAGTATCCAATAAACACCCCCTCATCAGCTTTGGGTTCAAACTTAGCCAGCTGATCCCTTTAGTTCAGAATGACACAAGGGAATCCAAACACATGGAAGTAGCTTATATTTGGCCTCCTCCTTTTGAGTAATTCATAAGGAGTTTTATTGAGCCTTTTCACCACTAAGGATCTGTTTTGAGCAAAGCAAGCAGTGTTGGTAGCTTCAGCCGAAAATGATGAGGGGAGACCTGATGCACACAACATCGTTCTAGAAGCTTCTATGAGAGTCCTGCTTCTCTTTTCAGTAACTCCATTTTGTTGTGGAATTCTTATAGCTGTAATGTTGGTACACCCTGTGTCACGACAGCAATCTAGTTTCTGTAATAGATAGTCATATGTAATAGATAGGGCTTTATTAAATACAAGTCATGTTTGTTTGTTAATTCTTATGGATTAAATTCATGATTGTGTATGATGTTTACGTTTGCATGGTAAGTTCATGATAAGTTCTTAAGGCATGAACTTATGAGAATAAGTTCATGAGGCTATGAACTTATGGTGATAAGTTCATGAGGCTATGACCTTATGGTAATAAGTTCATGAGAGTACTTATGAGAATAAGTTCATAAGGCATAGGCTACGAACTTAGGGCACATAAGTTCATACGACTTAACCCTGGTAAGTTTGTACCTGCATGGGCTTGAACTTGTAAGTTCGTGGGCTTGGGGCATGCACGAATTTACAGATTATATCATGAACTTATTTGTGTCATTTCATTAACACTTTTAGAAATTCGTGAGAGCATTTAGACGAACTAAGAGAGTGTATCAGAGTGTTTAGGAGCAATACATTGTGTAGGGTCGGTATTCTATCGGCTAGCATCTTGTTCGGCTCTGTGTTTCTGTGTGATCGATCTGTAATCGTTAAACGAGGATTCCACACTTGTTTGACGTCGTTCACGCCTTGATAGATCCATGGTGTGGACCTTTCAAGTGGTATCAGAGCCGTCAATTTAATGTTCTTCGTGTTTTGTTGAACATTCATAGGTTTCTTGGCATTTTTTCGGATAAGTCACGTTTCAGAGCAGTTATTCGAGCCTACAATCCTTCTAGTTCATCTATTAAGTGAGATTCATTTTTTAGCCTTAAAAACATTGATTTAATTTGAGTTTTTTAAAAAGTCGAATTTTTGGCCGCTTCACGAACTTGCGGCGCTCGAACTTAGGAGGTTGTTTTTAGGGCATCACGAACTTGTCAGAGACGCTCCTCCATGAACTTCAGGCGCTCGAAGTTGTCAAAATTCTCGAACTTGTCTATTCAGGGTTCCACGAACTTGACATACTCGAACTTGTCCTTCACTAACTTAACCTTTCACGAACTTGTCCTTCACGAACTTAACCTTTTACGAACTTGTCTGTCTCGAACTAGAGTTACACGAACTTGAGACTTTCGAACTTAGTGACCACGAACTTAACTTTATACAGATTTAATTTGGTAAAACGAATTTAATTAAGTCCGTACAAACTTGATTCCAAATGTATTTTAAGTATTAAATAATTTAAGTTCGTGCATAAAAATTTTTATGAGAATGTCAAGTCTACACAACTTTTTAGAAATGGATCACGAAGTAGGCAAATCCAATTCCCCACCCAAGCTGATGAAGATTGAAGACTACTACTGGTGGAAGGATAGGTTTGCGGACTTCGCACGTTTCAATGATATGCGTATGTGGATATGCATAGATGAAGGATATGTTCCCTCTACACAAGAGCACGAGGGCAGAATGAAGTTATTATCCTATCAACAAATGAAAGATGAGGATAAGAAGATTTATAAAGCTGAAAATCGGGCCATGTCATTAATTAAGATGGCATTACCTATGGAGATTTTGCACACTTTTAAACATCACCGAACCTTTAAAGAACTATGGGATGCGTTGGAAAAGAGGTATGAGGGAAATCCAAGGGTTTGGAAGGGGAGAACAGAATTGTTAAAGCATCAATTTGCAATCTTTAAGGGTCTGAAGAACGTTGGTACATCCGGTGTGACGACAACAGTCTAGGTTTGTTATTGAATCATGATTGTGTATGATGTTTACATTTGCATGGTAAGTTCTAGACTATCATATTAAGTTCTAGAACATGTTCAAAGACAAGTTCAAGAACAAGTTCAAAGATAAGTTCAAGAACAAGTTTAAAGATAAGTTCAAGAACAAGTTCAAAGATAAGTTCAAGAACAAGTTTAAAGATAAGTTCAAGAATAAGTTCAAAGGGTAGAGTTTGAACTTAGTGAGAATAAGTTCGCGAGGAGCGTCTACACGAACTTGTCATCTATATATTGAACGTTTCATTGTGAAATTAGGTATCTTTAACGGCTCAGAGGTTTTGTCAAACTTGAGAGCAAACAGAGCATCCGGGTGAAGGAACTTTTTCAAAACTTGAGCAGAGATTAGAGCAGAGGGCGATTACGAACTTGAAGAGGTATTTGTGTTTGTTTTTGGAGAGAATCACGTGTCGGGGCGTTCTAGTGTTCTTCTATCATCGTGTGTGTCTCCGTGTTTCGTGTGTGTGGTCCATCCGTCAAAACGCTAACGAGGATTCCGCACTCGTTGGACGGCGTCACATCAAGATAGGACTGTAGGTAGGTGACCTTACAAGTGTCAGGGTTGGATGAAGAAGAAATGAGGTTTGACTTCGAAGATGACTTAGAACAGGAGGATCTTGAGGAATGGGCATTTACTCCTAAAGATACACCTGATTGGAAGTCACTCACGAAGGTGTTATGAATGAAGATCAGAATGTGATAGATCTAGAGATGCTGAAATCTGCACTAAATGTTGAATCAGATTCTGAAGTGTGAAGTGATTGACTTAGCTTGGAAAGACCTTATAAATCTAGGAAGATGATTCTTATGCTGAGGTGTTTGCAAAAACTATCAGAAGGGAGGGTCGTTCTGGAAGATTTGAAATGTTAATCTAAGAGTTGGTAGAAGAGATGTGGTTCAAATAAGAATAAATCCTCTGACTGGTAGGACATGGACTAAGTTAGTCTACAAACCGGTGAGGACAGCAAAACTGGAGAGGCAGTCATGGATAACAAAGAAGAAAAGGTGATTTCGGTATTCATAGAGTAATGAATATCTACTAGAAGCTATCGTCAAGGGGGGAGTCTATTGATACACCCGATGTGACAATAGCTGTCTAGTTTCGGTATTCAAAGTCTCTGAATCAGATAGTCTATTACGACCAATGAACAACAACTAGAAGCTATGTGTAACATCCACGGATTCAATTTGATGTATTTTGACTAATTAAGTGGAAAATTTATATTTAAAGTTGAATTTGGGTGATTATTATGTATTTGGATATTTAGCAAAGTTTGTTGTTATTTTTAAGAAAATTGAACTCAGAATCAATTTTGTGGATTATTATGAATTTAAAAGTTATTTATGATAAATTTAAGATTAAATCGGTATTTTATGAAACCGGTTAAGTCGGGTGATGAAATGTGCAAAATGACGAAAGTAGTATATAAAGGGCAATAGGCTTCATTTTCTAGTTTACACTCTCTCTCTACTCTATCTCTCTAGAAATTTTCTCTCTACATCTCTCTAAGATAAATCACAAACCGACCGTCGGATTTTCGAGAATTATACGTCATCGGAAAGGTATCGAGGAGTACAACAGTAATCTACAAACGGATTTCAGATTTCGTGCGAATTGAGGTAAGAATCGAACCTTTTTTAGTTTATGGTTTCGGTTTTAAAGTAACTAAGAATTCGAATCTATCATTTTATGCAAATTTAAGTTTGTTTTGCTTGAAATGTTGCTGGATTATGATACTATATGCATAGTAGAATCGAATATATGCATCATACATGATATAACACTGATTTTAGGCCTTAGAAATGAAGGATTTAAGTTAAAATGATGAACAGACTCGAATATGTCAAGAACAGAGTCGAAATATAAGAACAAACTCGAGATTGGTACTAGATTCGAAGTTGTACTATTAGATTCTAAGGGGGAGGCTTCGAATCTGACATTAGATTCGAAGATGAGTTCGAATCTGATGGGGGGAGTTCGAATCTGATGATAGATTCGAAGTATGGTTCGAATCTGACCATGGGGTTCGAATCTGATGATTAATTTCGAATCTAACCCATTAAATTCGAGTTTAATGCCTAAAATTGAGAGATATACTCTCTAAACTTGTATAATTTGAATGGAACTTATAAACAACACATAAAATGGCAAGAATTATTCAAAGGACAAGTTGTGAACTTGAAATAGGTTTCAAATTTAGTTATGGGTTAAATTTGAATGTAGACCCGAAATGGGGGAAAACGTTGCAAAACTTACGAGACTTGATTTTTATGAATTAAACGGATAATGATATGAGGAATTTGTTGTAATTGATATAACAGGTCCCTTGTGGTGTTGTTTAACCCACAGTGGGGTACTTGGTGGAATCCGGTTGAAAGCCCGAAGAGAAATAATATCGGTTTAAAGATAATACGCACCCACTGTGAGTACAGTAGATTTCGCATGATTATATCTGATTTATGTTAAGCTTTGCCTGCTGAGACCTGTTGTTTCACTTGTTTGGTTGGATTTCTACTAACTTGCGTAGATTTAGATGCACATTCTTACTTGTTGCATGTCCGTTCGATTGTTGTGCATCTAGTGATGGACCGGTGGGTCGCATCGATTACTCTGATGTTACTGCGCTATATGACGCTGGAGCTGATCCCTCCAGGTCCGGTAGGCAGTATGTCATCCCCGATCGTTCGTTTGTCTCAGATGGTATGTGTAAATGCCGAGCCTTGGGCTCGAAGGGGCTGCGGCTCTGGTCCGTACTTGGTGTACGAAGAGAGTATACGACGTTTGTCGTCGGGGTTACTCTTGGGCTTCATAAATATTTATAATATGCGCAATCTTTGTATTCACTAAGCAATCGCTTACGTTTTAGTTGTTGTATTTTTACAGGCAAAGGAAAATCTACTGCTGGACCTTCTAGTTAGGTCGATTTTGAAGATTTGGGAGACTCGGCACTATTTGATCGGTAATTGTGATTTGGACAATGTTGTAATATATTCTGGATGATTGTAATAAATGTATGGGTGTGTAGACTTAGACTTGGTACCTTATAGCACCGTAGGGTGTTTAACACTTTTTGCACTACTTTATTTATGTTTTTAATGCTTCCGCACTTAATTTAGGTTATCAGATCATTATGTTATTGTATGTTGGTTATTAATCCTGGGTGTATTGTAATTGGTGGTTGTTGTGGCAAGGGTGTCACACGAGATGGTATCAGAGCAGTTGTTTGAGATTCAAGAGTCCGTGAGGTCTTGATCTCAAACATTAGGTAATGATATGTAGTGGTTTAAGTAATGATCTGAACTAAGATAGGTTATGATGTAGTAATTATAAGAGATTGACTATCATACGGGACAAATGAGTGGTGTCTTTAAACTGATGACATGTTACTAAACAAGTTATATGTTTATATTTTCAGAACATGTCTGGAGGAATGACACCTGAAGAGACGAGAGAAATGATGCTAGCCATGATGGCTGAGCAAAGAGAGATGATTCAAGAGCAGTTTCGGGCTCGAGATGAGGCCGAAACTAAGCGAAGGGAAGATAAAAGGAAGAACAAAGAAAAAGAAAGAGAAGGAATTAATGAGGAACAAGATTACAACACTGGGTCATCTAATAAGCCCAGGGGTTGTCGGTTTAAGGATTTTAAAGGAAATGGAGCTGTAGAGTTTAACGGTTTAGGGGATGCTGTTGCTGCACTGGAATGGATAACAGCAACTGAGCGAACATTCCGAATCAGCGACTGTGCTGAGAAGGACATGGTTCGTTATGCAACTGCTATGTTCACGAATGATGCAATCATGTGGTGGAATGCCATGGTGAACGCTTTGACATTAGAGAAAGTTTCGGTTATGACTTGGGCTGAGTTCAAGGACTTATTCACTCAGCAATACTGTCCGATTGATGAGCGTCGGAGATTAGAGGCAAGGTTTATGGCGCTGGTACAGGGGACGAAGACGGTGTCCCAATATGCTGTTGAGTTCACGAGGTTAAGTCTGTTCGCACCTCATCAGGTGGACACCGAAGAAAGGAAAGTGACCAGGTTCGAGGCTGGTCTTGACATTGAGATTAGGAGGGTCATGAGCAATGTTCGTTACCCTACATTTGCTGGCTTACTTGAGGCTGCCAGAAATGTAGAGCAGATTTTGATTATGTCGGGCTACTCTGTTGGGTCTGCTGCTGCTTCCACCAATCCGACACAGCCGTCACCGCCGAAGCGCCAAAGGGAGGGAGGATACTCGGGATCTTCCCGGTCTTCACAATACTCGTCACAGCAGTCTTTTCGCCGACCATCTGGTTCTTCTGATCGCGGTCGTGCTCGTGCATACTCTATCAACACCGAACCACAATACTGCAACAAATGTCACCTGGAGCATTTTGGCAAATGCCCTAACGGACGTGCTTGTTTTTGCTGTGGGGAGCTGGGACATTTTCAGAATGACTGCCCAAGGAAGGGTGATGCTTGCTATAAGTGTGGGGTGTGGGGTCACTATAGCAGGAATTGTAGAAAGAATGCTCCAACGGCTGCTGTCCCATCATCAACACGCTCGTCTGGAGGTTCGAGTGGTGGTTCAGTTAACCGCCGGGGTCAGTCACAGAGGGCACCTGCTCGTGCTTTTCAGATAACTGCAGAGGAAGCAAGGGAAAATCCGGAGGTCGTCACGGGTACGTTCATAGTTAATTCTATGCCTGCACGAGTTTTATTTGATTCGGGTGCCAATAGGTCGTTTGTTTCTACTATGTTTGCACAAAGAATTGCCATGCCATTATCTAGATTATCTGCTGTTCTTGATATAGAAACTGCTAGCAACACTCTAGTAAAAGTAGATCATGTCTACCGTAACTGCACGTTAGTAATTGAAGATGTAGTCTTCAATTTGGACTTGATACCGATAGAATTCAGTGAGTTTGATGTCATAGTCGGGATGGACTGGTTGATCGAGAATGAAGCCCACATAGTGTGTAAGAGCCGAATGATAAAGATAACTACCCCGGAGGGGCGTGAGATATGTATATATGGGGATAGGAGAAGCGGGGATCTGTGTTTGCTGACTATTGCAAAAGCTCGAAAGCTTGTTGCAAAGGGATGTGATGCATACTTAGCATATGCGATTGATGCTAAGGCAGAGAAGAGAACTTTGGCCGATGTGCCGGTTGTTTCACAATTCCCGGATGTGTTTCCGGAAGACTTGTCTGGCGTGCCGCCTGAGAGACAAGTTGAGTTTCGAATTGATCTGATCCCCGGAGCTGCACCGGTAGCTCGTTCTCCTTATCGTCTTGCCCCAACCGAGATGAAAGAAATGATGACACAACTTCAGGAGTTGTTGGACAAGGGCTTTATTCGGCCGAGTTCATCGCCGTGGGGAGCTCCGGTACTGTTTGTAAAGAAGAAAGATGGCACGATGAGGATGTGCATAGATTACCGGGAGCTGAATAAATTGACGATTAAGAACAAGTATCCTCTGCCGAGGATAGACGACTTGTTTGATCAGTTACATGGCGCTTGTGTATTTTCTAAAATTGATCTGAGATCGGGGTACCATCAACTGAAAGTTCGAGAAGAGGATGTGCCTAAGACAGCATTTAGGACACGTTATGGGCATTACGAGTTCTTGGTTATGCCTTTTGGGTTAACCAATGCCCCGGCTGTCTTTATGGACTTGATGAATAGGGTTTGTAGACCGATGTTGGATAAGTCGGTGATAGTGTTTATTGATGATATACTGGTATATTCTAAGTCTGAAGCAGAACATGCTGAACATCTGAGAGAACTGTTGGAGTTGTTAAGAAAAGAAAGGTTGTACGCCAAGTTCTCAAAGTGCGAGTTTTGGCTACAACAGATACAGTTTCTAGGACATGTTATATCTGGAGCCGGGATTTCGGTAGATCCGGCTAAGGTTGAAGCAATAAAGAACTGGGAGCCGCCGTGTTCAGCTACTGAGGTTAGAAGTTTCCTGGGGTTGGCAGGATACTATCGGAGATTTATCAAAGATTTTTCTAAGGTTGCAGTTCCTTTGACTGCTTTAACGAAGAAGAATGCGCCTTTTGTTTGGGAGACTGTGCAGCAAGAGGCGTTTGACGTTTTAAAGAAGACTTTGAGTGAAGCACCGATACTTGCTTTACCGGAAGGTAATGATGACTTCGTGGTGTATACCGATGCTTCAAGGTTGGGATTAGGTGCTGTATTGATGCAGCGTGGGAAGGTTATAGCGTATGCTTCAAGACAGTTGAAGCAGCATGAGAAGAATTATTCGACTCATGATCTCGAGTTAACTGCGGTAACATTCGCATTGAAGTTATGGAGGCATTATCTTTACGGGACTAAGTGCCAATTATACACGGACCATAAGAGTTTGAAATATATTTTCAGTCAGAAGGAGCTCAATATGAGGCAGAGACGATCAATGGAACTAATAAAAGATTACGATTGTGAAATTCTTTATCACCCCGGAAAGGCTAATGTAGTAGCCGATGCCTTGAGCCGGAAAGCGTATGCTAAGGATTTCTGTTATATGATGACTTCTACAATGTTGACCTCCACGATAATTGATGATGTCAAGGCTGCTCAGAAAGAAGCCTTGAAAGAGGAGAATATTGGAGCTGAGGATGTTAGGATACATTTAAAGAATATGGAAACGAGTGAGTCTGGTATAAAAGGTGTGTACGGAAGAATTTGGGTGCCGAAATATGGTGGTATGAGAAATGTGATCGTTGAGGAGGCACATCAATCTAAGTTTTCTGTACATCCCGGGAGCACAAAGATGTACAACGACTTAAAGGCAGACTTTTGGTGGCCGGGATTGAAAAAGGATATAGGACAGTATGTTGAACGATGTAGGACTTGCCGGTTGGTAAAGGCTGAGCATCAACAACCTTATGGCAGTCTGCAACCGCTTCCTATTCCGGAATGGAAGTGGGAGCACATTACAATGGATTTTGTTACAAAGCTGCCAAAGACTAAGCGACAGCATGATGCAGTTTGGGTAATCGTGGATCGGTTAACAAAGTCGGCTCACTTCATACCGATTCGTGAAAGTTATTCGTTGGAGAAATTAGCTCAAATTTACATGAACGAGATTGTTTCTAGGCATGGAGTGCCTAAGTCCATAGTATCGGACCGGGACAGCCGGTTTACTTCAAATTTTTGGTCGGCTTTGCAAGAAGGGTTAGGGACAAGGATAGCAATGAGTACAGCTTACCGCCCGCAAACTGATGGTCAGAGTGAGCGGACCATCTTAACGCTTGAAGACATGATGAGATCGTGTGTGTTAGATCTCGGTGGCAATTGGGACGATCATCTGCCACTCATAGAATTTTCGTATAACAACAGTTACCACGCTACGATCAAGAAAGCTCCGTTCGAGGCTTTGTATGGAAGGAAATGTAGGACTCCTACATGTTGGAGAGAAACGGGTGAAACACCAATCGCTGGGCCGGCCTTGCTTCAGGAAACAAACGAGAAGATACAGTTGATTAGGCAGAACATGAAGGCGGCCCAGGATCGTCAGAAAAGCTACTATGATCGGAGGCACAAGCCGATCAATTTTGAATTGAACGACTGGGTCTACTTGAAAGTATCACCCATGAGGGGTGTTACTCGTTTTGTTAAAAGGGGAAAGTTGGCTCCGAGATTCGTCGGACCCTTTAAGATTGTTGAAAAAGTTTGAAATCAGTCATATCGATTAGAATTGCCTGAAGGGATGTCGGGCGTACATCCAGTATTTCACGTTGGGAATCTTCGAAAATCGTTTAACACTGGAAACGAGGATTGGGCCGATCATACTGAACTGCAAGTTGATGAAAGGCTCCGATATGTTGAAGAGCCGGAGTGTGTGTTAGACACTAAGATGAAGAAATTGAGAAGTAAGGAGATAGAAATGGTGCTTGTACGTTGGAAGCATCATAAAGGAGCAAATCATACATTGGAAACTAAGTCAGAAATGTTAAGAAAATATCCGAAACTGTTTGAGTCCGAGTAACTTCGAGGACGAAGTTGAGCGTGGTGGAGCCCATGTTGTAACATCCACGGATTCAATTTGATGTATTTTGGCTAATTAAGTGGAAAAATTATATTTAAAGTTGAATTTGGGTGATTATTATGTATTTGGATATTTAGCAAAGTTTGTTGTTATTTTTAAGAAAATTGAACTCAGAATCAATTTTGTGGATTATTATGAATTTAAAAGTTATTTATGATAAATTTAAGATTAAATCGGTATTTTATGAAACCGGTTAAGTCGGGTGATGAAATGTGCAAAATGACGAAAGTAGTATATAAAGGGCAATAGGCTTCATTTTCTAGTTTACACTCTCTCTCTACTCTATCTCTCTAGAAATTTTCTCTCTACATCTCTCTAAGATAAATCACAAACCGACCGTCGGATTTTCGAGAATTATACGTCATCGGAAAGGTATCGAGGAGTACAACAGTAATCTACAAACGGATTTCAGATTTCGTGCGAATTGAGGTAAGAATCGAACCTTTTTAGTTTATGGTTTCGGTTTTAAAGTAACTAAGAATTCGAATCTATCATTTTATGCAAATTTAAGTTTGTTTTGCTTGAAATGTTGCTGGATTATGATACTATATGCATAGTAGAATCGAATATATGCATCATACATGATATAACACTGATTTTAGGCCTTAGAAATGAAGGATTTAATTTAAAATGATGAACAGACTCGAATATGTCAAGAACAGAGTCGAAATATAAGAACAAACTCGAGATTGGTACTAGATTCGAAGTTGTACTATTAGATTCTAAGGGGGAGGCTTCGAATCTGACATTAGATTCGAAGATGAGTTCGAATCTGATGGGGGGGTTCGAATCTGATGATAGATTCGAAGTATGGTTCGAATCTGACCATGGGGTTCGAATCTGATGATTAATTTCGAATCTAACCCATTAAATTCGAGTTTAATGCCTAAAATTGAGAGATATACTCTCTAAACTTGTATAATTTGAATGGAACTTATAAACAACACATAAAATGGCAAGAATTATTCAAAGGACAAGTTGTGAACTTGAAATAGGTTTCAAATTTAGTTATGGGTTAAATTTGAATGTAGACCCGAAATGGGGGAAAACGTTGCAAAACTTATGAGACTTGATTTTTATGAATTAAACGGATAATGATATGAGGAATTTGTTGTAATTGATATAACAGGTCCCTTGTGGTGTTGTTTAACCCACAGTGGGGTACTTGGTGGAATCCGGTTGAAAGCCCGAAGAGAAATAATATCGGTTTAAAGATAATACGCACCCACTGTGAGTACAGTAGATTTCGCATGATTATATCTGATTTATGTTAAGCTTTGCCTGCTGAGACCTGTTGTTTCACTTGTTTGGTTGGATTTCTACTAACTTGCGTAGATTTAGATGCACATTCTTACTTGTTGCATGTCCGTTCGATTGTTGTGCATCTAGTGATGGACCGGTGGGTCGCATCGATTACTCTGATGTTACTGCGCTATATGACGCTGGAGCTGATCCCTCCAGGTCCGGTAGGCAGTATGTCATCCCCGATCGTTCGTTTGTCTCAGATGGTATGTGTAAATGCCGAGCCTTGGGCTCGAAGGGGCTGCGGCTCTGGTCCGTACTTGGTGTACGAAGAGAGTATACGACGTTTGTCGTCGGGGTTACTCTTGGGCTTCATAAATATTTATAATATGCGCAATCTTTGTATTCACTAAGCAATCGCTTACGTTTTAGTTGTTGTATTTTTACAGGCAAAGGAAAATCTACTGCTGGACCTTCTAGTTAGGTCGATTTTGAAGATTTGGGAGACTCGGCACTATTTGATCGGTAATTGTGATTTGGACAATGTTGTAATATATTCTGGATGATTGTAATAAATGTATGGGTGTGTAGACTTAGACTTGGTACCTTATAGCACCGTAGGGTGTTTAACACTTTTTGCACTACTTTATTTATGTTTTTAATGCTTCCGCACTTAATTTAGGTTATCAGATCATTATGTTATTGTATGTTGGTTATTAATCCTGGGTGTATTGTAATTGGTGGTTGTTGTGGCAAGGGTGTCACACTATGGTCAAGGGGGAGTCTGTTGGTACATCCGTACGACAACAACAGTCTAGTTTTGTTATTGATATCATGGCTATGTATGATGTTTACATTTGCAGGGTAAGTTCTAGACTATCATATTAAGTTCTAGAACAAGTTCAAAAATAAGTTCAAGAACAAGTTCAAAGATAAGTTCAAGAACAAGTTCAAAGGTAAGTTCAAGCACAAGTTCAAAGATAAGTTCAAGAACAAGTTCAAAGATAAATTCAAGAACAAGTTCAAAGATAAGTTCAAGAATAAGTTCAAAGGGCAGAGTTTGAACTTAGTGAGAATAAGTTCGTGAGGAGCGTCTACACGAACTTGTCGTCTATATATTGAACTTTTCATTATGAAATTAGGTATCTTTGACGGCTCAGAGGTTCTGTCGAACTTGAGAGCAAACAGAGCATCCGGGTGAAGGAACTTTTTCAAAACTTGAGCAGAGATTAGAGCAGAGGGTGATTACGAACTTGCAGAGGTATTTGTGCTTGCTCTTGGAGAGAATCACGTGTCGGGGCATTCTAGTGTTCGTCTATCAACGTGTGTGTCTCCGTGTTTCATGTGCGTGGTCAATCCGTCAAAGCGCTAACGAGGATTCCGCACTCGTCTACGACGTCCGTAGGTAGGTGACCTTACAAAGAATAAGACCTTCGATGAGATAGTCACAAGGTTCAATCATCTGCTGACCGAGCTTGAAAACCACAGAGTTGAGTATCAAGGATCTGATAAGATTGAAAAACTTCTAGATGCGTTACCACCAAAGTGGGAGACGTACATTGCGTTGATAAAGCATGATGAAGATAAACTAGTCACTCTCACTCTTGAAGAAGTAATAGGAACACTGAGGGCTTACAACTTTAAAATACAAAAGAAGGAGATGGAATACGATCAGGTACATGATCCTGAAATGTACTTTGGAAAGTCTAAGCCATCAAATACTAGAGAATGTCAGAGGCCGAAGGTTGAAGCTATCAGAATCTGGGACAACAAAATTCAAGCAATTCAGGGAATGCTGCTTTGTCATGTGTTAAACAGAGTCCTTACTGTTAAATCTTTGAACAAAACCTGTTATGAAATTCTGAATAAAAGGCCACCAAATTTAACTGACTTTGAACCATTTGGGGTGCCATGTACTTTGTTAAAAACGAAACATCAACCTAAGTTTGGTGAAAAGGCAGATGAAGGATACTTCCTAAGTTACGTCCTAAATTCACCAAACAAGAGGGTATTTAATAAAACTACTGGCATAGTAGAAATTGTGTTTAACATTGATGTAACAAGCTATTCATATGAACCCCAAATTGGTCCAGAATGGTTATTTGATTATGACTCAGTGTTTGAATCATTTATCATACCTTTTAGTGGTGATGCAGGAACTATGGAAAATGAATTTTCATCCTTAAATCTTAATGAAGACGGTAGGGTCTTTCCAAATTCGAGTATTCCCACAACATCTGAAAATATATCGACAGAAGATGGGTCCCCAACAAATGAAGAACCTATGTTGCCTATGGATGAGAATTAGATAAACAATTCAACCTCAGAAGCCAGTGATCACGAAGAGGATGTTGTTCCGTCTGAAGTCACACCCCCACTAGGCGAAATAAGATCAAATTTGGGAGACAAACTTCAGATCGATGCAGTTGAAACATCGAGAGTAAATAAAGATCATCCGATTGAAGACATCATTGGGAATCCAAAGGCTGGTGTGAGAACTAGGAGTAGTGTGAATAGTAACACAGTGTTGTCATCAATGATCAATGTCTCTGAGGCATTTCACACTTGCATGTACTCTTGTTTCATTTCACAAGTTGAGCCGAAAAACGTACAAATGGCTCTGAAGGATAAGTCTTGGGTTGAAGCCATGCAAGAGGAACTTTCAGAGTTTATAAAGCTTGAAGGCTGGGAGTTAGTGCCTTTGCCTCGTGGAGAAGTTGCAATAGGGACCAAATAGGTCTTTAAGTGCAAAATGGATGATCGAGGTATCGTTACTCGTAACAAGGCAAGACTTGTAGTCAAAGGGTGAAACCAAGAAGAAGGGATTGATTATAATGAGGTGTTTGCACCAGTAGCAAGGCTTGAAGCTACTAGATTGATTCTCGCGTTTGCATCCTTCAAAGGCTTTAAAGTATATCAGCTAGACCTCAAGAGTGCCTTCTTGTACTAAAAAGTGAAGGAATTGGTGTATGTCGAGCAACCGCCAGCGTTTACTGATCTGAAGTATCCAGACATAGTATATAATTGGATAAGGCTCTGTATGGATTCCATTAGGCACCTAGGGCGTCGTACGAGACACAATCTACTCATATCTTGGACAATGGGTTTGAGAGAGGGAGAATAGTTAGTACACTGTTCATTAAAAGGAAAGGTGACGATTGCATACTACTACAAGTTTATGTGGACGACATCATCTTTGGGTTGTCAAATGAACACATGTGCAAAGATTTTGAGAAGGTTATGAAGTCCAAGATTGAGATGAGTGTGATGGGAGAGCTGAACTTTTTTCTAGGTCTACAAGTTGAACAACGAAAGGAGGGGATGTTCATTCATCAGACGAAGTATGTCTATGAAATATTAGAGCGCTTCGGGATGGAAGATTCAAAACTCACAGCACACTTCAGTACTCCAATTCAAGTCAATCACATTCACTATCGGTACCCGATCCGAGATTGTGATTCACTTGAATTGGAGTACTGAAGTGTGCTATGAGTTTTGTTCCTTCCATCCCGAAGCGCTCTAATATTTCATAGACATACTTCGTCTGATGAATGAACATCCCCTCCTTTCGTTGTTCAACTTGTAAACCCAGAAAGAAATTCAGCTCTCCCATCGCACTCATCTCAAACTTGGACTTCATAACCTTTTCGAAAGCTTTGCACATTTGTTCATTTGACGACCCAAAGACGATGCCGTCCATATAAACTTGTACCAGTATGGAATCGTCACCTTTCCTTTTAAAGAACAGTGTACAATCTATTCTCCCTCTCTCGAACCCATTGTCCTGGAGATGAGTAGAAAGTGTCTCGTACCACGTCTAAGGTGTCTGATGTAATCCATACAGAGCGTTATCTAATTTATATACTCTGTCTGGATACTTGGATCAGTAAACCCTAGCGGTTGCTCGACATACACCAAATCCTTCACTTCTCCGTACAAGAAGGCACTCCTGACGTCTAGCGGATATACTTTGAAGCCTTTGAAGGATGCAAACGCGAGAAACAATTTGATAGCTTCAAGCCTTGCTACTGGTGCAAACACCTAATTATAATCAATCCCTTCTTCTTGGTTGAACCCTTTGACTACAAGTCTTTCCTTGTTACGAGTAATGATACCTCGATCATCCCTTTTGCACTTAAAGACCCATTTGGTCCCTATTGCAACTTCTCCACGAGGCAAAGGCACTAACTCCCAGACTTCTAGCTTTTTGAACTGTGAAAGTTCCTCTTGCATAGCTTCAACCCAATAATTATCCTTCAGAGCCATTTGTACATTCTTCGACTCAACTTGTGAAATGAAACAAGAGTACAGGAAAGTGTGAAATGCCTTGGAGTCATTGATCATCGATAACAACACTATGTTACTATTCACACTAATCCTAGTTCTCACACCAGCATTTGGATTCCTAATAATGTCTTCAATCGGATGATCCTTATTTACTCTCGATGTTTCAACTGCATCGACCTGAAGATTGTCTCCCAAATTTGATCCTATTTCACCTAGTGGGGGTGTAACTTCAGACAGAACAACATCCTCCTCGTGATCACTGTCTTCTGAGGTTGAATTGTTTATCTGATTCTCATCCATAGGCAACAAAGGTTCTTCATTTGTTGGGGACCCGTCTTCTGTCGATATATTTTCAGATGTTGTGGGAATGCTCAAATTTGGAAAGACCCTACCCTCATCATTAAGATTTAAGGATGAAAATTCGTTTACCATAGTTCTTGCATCACCACTAAAAGGAATGTTAAATGATTCAAACAATGAGTCATAATCAAATAACCAATCTGGACCAATTTGTGGTTCATGTGAATAACTTGTTATATCAATGTTAAACACAATTTTTACTGTACATGTACTTTTATTAAAAACCCTCTTGTTTGGTGAATTTGGAACATAACCAAGGAAGTATCCTTCGTCTGCCTTTTCACCAAACTTAGGTTGACGTTTCATTTTTAAAAAAGTACATGGCGCCCCAAATGGTTCAAAGCCTATTACATTTGGTGGTCTTTTATTTAGAATTTCATAATAGGTTTTGTTCAATGATTTAATAGTAAGGACTCTGTTTAATACATGACAAGCGGTATTCACTGCCTCGCCCCAAAACATAGTGGGAAGCTTTAAATCCGAAAGCATACTCCTTGCCGCTTCAATCAATGTCCTGTTTTTACGATCTGCCACCCTATTTTGTTGTGGCTCATATGGGGTACTAATTTGATGCACTATGCCTTTAGTTAGACAATATACACCAATTACTGTATTTTTAAATTCTGTTCCATTATCACTTCTGATACGTTGTATCCTTTTCCCGTATGAGTTCTCAACTTAGTCTAAGAACCCAATCAGCGTGCCTGCTGTCTCGTCCTTTGTAGCTAAAAATAAAACCCAAGAGAAACGTGAGTAATCATCAGTAATAACTAAACAATACCAACTCCCACCTATATTCCTTTTGTTGATTGGCCCAAAAAGATCCATATGCAATAGGTCAAAGTGGAAGAGATTGAGTTCTGAGTCTTCGGTTTGTGTGGCTTCTTATGTTGTTTCCATTTCTTGAACAACACATACTTATCTTCAAACTAAAAACTCTTCAATGGAACACCTTGCACAAGGCCATTTTTAGTGATCAAGTTCATGTTTCTTAAGTGCAAGTGTGTCATTCGCCTGTGCCGCAGCAAGGATTCTGACTCTGAAGCTTTTGATAACAAAGAAGTATTCCCCATTGAAGATTCTGCTATGGTCATGTCCGTCATATACCGATCGTTCTTCCTTGGAGCCCTCATCATTATCCATTCATGCGGAATCTAAAATCCCGGCTTTAGCACTAGCGCTTCCTTCTCTATAAACAGCACTAAATTTTGTTTATCACAGATTTGCGAGACACTAATGAGATTGTGATCAAGCTTATCTACATAGTAGACCTGCTTGAGTGTAATTTTCTAGTTAGTGACTATTCCAGTTCCTGTGATATTGTCTCCTTTATTCCCAAAAAATGAGACAAATCCCTTGTACCCACTTTTGAAGTCCGTCAATAGAACCTTTTCCCCAGTCATGTGTCGAGAGCAACCAATATCTACGAACCCATTGTTTTTTAGACTTGAGGTTAACTCCTGCACATGAAAGAAAACGAATTAGTTATCACGGGGAACCCAAGCCACGACTGACTTGGTAATACCATTATCATCAACATACTTGAACTCTTCCAAATACCCATCTCTCCTTTCAGGTTACTTGGGTTTTTTTTATTAAGAACCTGTTATGGAGCTGAGTGATTAATATCCACACTTGGCCTTTTGGTTGTCTTTTGCAATGGATCCCTAGAGTAATTTCTGTTATAATGCATTTCTGTGTTATAACTCTGGGCTATACTAGGTGTCTGATGTCTGTTACGAGTATGATACCTAACTGGAGTATAACTCATCTTAGGTGTATGATTCCTAATGACAGATGGTGGTCGAGACCTTGATTGACTTGGGAATCTATTTGGTGAATTATTCCTAAGTTTTTCATTTTGTCTGATTGACACCGGTGTTTGTTTAGTACCTACTCGGGAGGTTGAAATACTAGGCACTGTTTTCAAGGTTGGTTGTTCTAGTTTTCCTACGATAGTTATAGACTCTGGTTTCTTATAGGGACAACTCGATGCAACATGACCTTTTTCAAGACATCTAAAGCAAGAAATCTTGTCAATAGACTTCTTATAAGCACTCTTTGACTTAGGGGTCTCACTAATGTCCTGTGGATTTGTATCAACAACCTTGTTCAACTCCTCTTGTTTATTATTAGTAACAGTTTTAGATTCTTCTAGTTTTGACACACTATCAGACTGCACAAACTTTACTATTTTCTTAACCTGAGAGGCAGTTGTTGACACCTTAACAGTCTTAGTTACTTTTTATTCCTCTGATTTAACCATTTCTTTGGTCTTATCCTAAGGGATAGGCACATAGTTAACATTGAAAGGTGGAGGCACATTCTGATATCCTAGGCCAATTGGTTTCTTAGACTGTCTCTGCGAATCTAAGATTTTGCCTAAGTTCAAGGATGAGTTCCTAAACTTCTCAATTTTACTATTAGCCTCAGCAACCTTAACCCTAGTCTCAGCTAATTCGTTATCTTTCATGGAGATCTCTTTGGTCGATGATTCATATGCTCATAAATTAGTTCATTCCTGACACATTTTTCACTTAATTTGTCTTTTATAACTATGATATCCTGAGCATCTATTTTTATCTTATCCTTAAGATCTTCCTTAATGTCTAGTAAGCTAGCATTATCTGGTTTTAGTGATTGTATTTGAGTTGTCATCGATAAATGTGATTCTAGCACTAAGTTCAACTTATCATTTAAAGTAATGCATAAAACACATAAATAAGGAAAAGTAGAAAAGTTGAGAGACACCTTTTCCAGATCAGATTCCATGTTGGCCATCTGAGCTGCAAACTTCATGATCAGTCAATCATTTTTATGAAAATTGGAGGTCGGAGGGTAGAAAATATGATAGAGTGGTTAAGGTTTGTGTTGTGCAAGGATTACATGTCTGTAGTATTTAAAATAAGCCTAGTTCCATAGACTAATGAATATCAACTAGAAGCTATCGTAAAGGGGGAGTCTGTTGCTACACCCTATGTGACGACAACGGTCTAGTATCTGTAAAAGTAGTCATATGTAATAGATAGGGCTTTATTAATACTAGTCATGTTTGTTTGTTCATAATTATGGATTAAGTTCATGATTGTGAATGATGTTTATGTTTGCATGTTAAGTTCATGATAAGTTCCTGAGGCTATGAACTTATGGTGATAAGTTCCTGAGGCTATGAACTTATGGTGATAAGTTCATGAGGCTATGAACTTATGGGAATAAGTTCATGACAGTATGAACTTATGAGAATAAGTTCACAAGGCATAGGCTACGAACTTAGGGCACATAAGTTCATAAGAACTTAACCCTTGTAAATTCGTACCTCCATGGGCTTGAACTTGTAAGTTTGTGGGCTTGGATCATGCACCAACTTACGGGTTATATCATGAACTTATTTGTGTTATTTGATTAACACTTCAAGATTAACACTTTCAGAGATTCGTGAGAGCATTCAGACGAATTATGAGAGCGTATCAGAGTGTTTAGGAGCAATACATCGTGTAGGGTCGGTGTTGTATCTGCTAGCATCTTGTTCGAATCTTTGTTTCCGTGTGATGGATCCGTAATCATTTAAACACATCATATTCAATTTTGAAGATGATATAGACCAGGAGGATCTTGAGAAAGGTGAGTTTGTTCCTGAAGATGTACCTGAATGGAAGTCTGATGATGAAGTAATCGTAGATGAAGATGATGAGGTTGATGAAGTAGTTGTACATAAGCAGCCTATCACAAAAGAATACGTGAATGAAGATAAGAGTACGATAGACTTGAAGATGCTAAGATCTGCTCTAAATGTTTAATAGGATACTGAAAGTCCTGACAGGGAACTTACTAAAGAAGAAAACAGAAGATGGTGGTTCCAAGAAAAGGAGAAGAATAAGGACTTGGCGATAAAGAAGAAGATGAAGATGCCAAGTCCAGGGAAGTGATCAGGGAGTATCCTTAGCTGGTTCTATGATAGAGAACTAAACCTGTTTGTTCTGGAAGGAACTTGTGAAAATTGGAGACGACCCCTATGCTGAAGTCATGGCAAATATCATCAAAAGGGAAGGTCAGTCTAGAAAGTTTTGAAAGGCTGAATCCGAGGATTGGCAAACGAATCATGCACGAAACCGGGATAGGTTCACTGATTGGCATGCCGTGGCTAAAAATGTATTACAAGCCAGTCAAGTGCCTGAAGAAACTTTCATTAAAGCCTATGCCACAAGATGTTTTTGGAAACTTGATGTGGTGGTAGGTCGACAGTGAGACGGGTGAGGCAGTGATGGAAGACAAAGATGAAAAGGTGATTTTGAGAGTATATGATCCTTTACACCTAGTTAACCTCTCTCAGGACGATCTGCAGAAGCTTCATGATCAGTCAATCTTTTTTGATGAAAATTGGAAGTCAGAGGGTAGAAAATATGAGAGAGTGGTTAAGGTTTGGGTTGAGCAAGGATTACATGCTGATAGTACTTTAAATAAGCCTAGTTCCATAGACTAATGAATATCAACTAGAAGCTATCGTCATGGGGAGTCTGTTGGTACACCCTGTGTGACGACAGCAGTCTAGTTTCTGTAATAGATAGTCATATGTAATAGATAGGGCTTTATTAATACTAGTCATGTTTGTTTGTTCATATTTATGGATTAAGATCATGATTGTGTATCATGTTTACGTTCGCATGTTAAGTTCATGATAAGTTCTTAAGGCATGAACTTATGAGAATAAGTTCATGAGGCTTTGAACTTATGGGAATAAGTTCATGAGAGTATGAACTTATGAGAATAAGTTCATAAGGTATAGGCTACGAACTTAGGGCACATAAGTTCGTACAAACTTAACCCTAGTAAGTTCGTACCTGCATGGGCTTGAACTTGTAAGTTCGTGGGCTTGGGCCATGCACGAACTTACAGGTTATGTCAAGAACTTCTTTGTGTTATTTCATTAACACTTCAAAATTAAAACTTTCAGAGATTCGTGAGAGCATTCAGACGAACTAGGAGAGCATATCAAAGTGTTTAGAAGCAATACATCGTGTAAGGTCGGTGTTCTATCAGCTAGCATCTTGTTCGGCTCTGTGTTTCTGTGTGATGGATTCGTAATCATTAAACGAGGTTTGACGCCGTTCATGCCTTGATAGATCCATGGTGTGTGGACCTTACATGAAAAGTTTTGAAAAATTCCTCTTTCTTCCTAGAAGTCCTCAAGAGTACTGTTTTTGAATCCAGTACCATGATCACTACTAGGCTTCTTAACTTGGGCAGAGTTCAGAACTTCCATCTTTTTGAAAAATCCTATAATTTCTATTGCAGCCTCTCCTTTGGTCTTCAGGAAGATCACCCATGTATACCTGGAGAACTCATCAACCATTACTAAGGTGTATCTTCTACAACCTAGACTTGAGACATTAACAGGTCCAAACAAGTCCATATGGATTAAGAATAGAGGTGTATCAATAGAGAAATTGTGTTCAGATTTAAAAAATGTTTTTCTCTACTTACCCTTCTCACAAGCTGAGCAGAGTTTATCCTTAACAAAGGTTATAGAAGGCAAACCTGTTACTAACTCTTTCTTACAGAGTTTGTTGATATTCTTGAAGTTCAGGTGTGATAGGTTGATAGCCTTTTGTGCCATAACCAATTGAGGTCTGCATTGCTCCTTAAGACGAAACAGGTCTTAGTTGTTTGATCAAGAGAATTCATGTCTACAATGTATACCCCTTTCTTTCTTTGTGCACACAGCACAACTTTTCCCTATGGATCCAGTATGTACCCTAGGTGCACATCAAAGTTAACCTTGTAGCTAGCATCACATAGTTGACTAATTCTCACAAGGTTATATTTTAGCCAAGACACATAGGCTACTATGTTGAAAATTGCAGCACCTGCATAAAGGGTTCCATATCCTTCTGTGGATCCTTGCACATTGTGACCAAAAGTGACTTTAGGGCCTTTTCAGGCTTGAGGTCACTCAGCAGATCCTTGCAACTTGTCATATGGCCAGAGAGCAGCCACTGTCCAGATACCAAACCTGGCTTGGTTGTTTAACCTACAGAGTAACAAGAGGGCACATTAGTTCTTAGGGGAACTCATCACAGGGATGAGTTCTCCTTCTTCATCAACATTTCTTGATGGACCACTTAGATCAACACTAATGTTTTCAATTTCGATTGTATCTGCTGAGATACTTTCCTCAATGACAAGGTTACTTCCAACACTGCTTGATCTAGCAATGTCGGTGCTACCAGTGTCGTTAGGCCTTATGTCCTTAGTTTCAGGACAGTCTTTGGCCATGTGAGTTTTCTTTCCATATTTATAGCATTTTCTATTTTTAGATTTCTTGAAAGAAGAACTGTCAGAAACACATTTTGATTTATCTCTGTTGGTCTTATCTACAGGTTTTATAAAGACATGACTTGTTTTAGATAGACCAACAGGTTTCATAGAAGGTTCACCAATAACAGCTTTGTCTGTATCCGCTTTCCTCTTTTTAGGAGGACAAAGATCAAATATGGGCAATTTAACTATCTTCTGACCTTCCACAAGTTTTGAAAAACTTATTTTAACTTTTCTCAGGTTGAGCAGTGGCTTTGCCTTTGCCTTTACTGAGCTCTGATGACTTTTGCATACTTGTGGTAGTATGGTCATCATGTTTGGTATAAATAAAAGGTTTTCTTTCATTTATAACCAATTTACCACTATGATTTGAAAACTTATTTAAAACCATAGCAGTTTTACTTCCAACATGAGACTTACGCCTGTTGGATGTAAGCTGCTTTCCTTTTGAAAATTTCTTTTTAAAGAATTCATCATTGAATGGAGGAACATCTTTCTTACTTTTAGCTTTGGCTTCAGAATCTGTCTTATTGACAGGTTTAGCAGCCAGTGCTACAGTTTTAGCACAGTTTCCATTAAGTTGTCCATGTGAGACAGTTTAACACTTTGTGGTGTTGTTTGATGGGGAACACATCTCATTATTGAATTTCATAACTTATTCACATGGACTGTTAGTATTTTGAGGCCTGACAAACTTCTTTGATGAAATCAACTTTCCATTTACATTTTTAATAAATGTATTAGGAAGTTCACCAAGAGTAAACAAATCTGTTTCCAGATTTTTGATTTCAACAATTGAAGCTGTTGTATCAAGATCTCCTCCAAGATAAGTTTGGATTTGAGCCGGAATTTGCTCATTGATACATTGATTGACTCTTTTAGCTGAATGACACCAAGAGTCAACAATCTTTTGAAGCTTTGAATGTTTTAAGCATGTTTCACTCTTTTCCTCTAACAAAATTGTGTTGATGTGATTTACCTCATTGACGAGCCGTCATTGTAGCCCGTAGAAATTGTCCAAACTACCTACTAGTGTAGGGAAGTAAGGGTCGAATCCGCAGGGAGCATGTAGGTTTATAAAGGGTTATATTGCTATTTTCTTTATGATTAGAAAAGCGATTTAAATTGTGAAGTGGGTTGTTTGGAATGGTGATTAAAACTAAATTAATACTAAATAATTGAAAGACGAACTACGATTGAACAACAAATCTAATTAATGATAACCATTTACGAATTCACTACGGCGTAAGTTATTACTTAATTGAACATCATGCAATGGTCACATAGACATAACCAATTACACAGTCATATTAATCACGAACACTTTAATCAATAAATCTCGGCATAGCGCATCCAATATTAATTACTTGTCTTAATCCCTAAACTATAGACTTGGCACAAATAATAATATCACTATGAACTATCTTGCTTTTATCAATTAAATCATTCAATCATAATAATAACCAAAAGTATATCATTTGCATTATAGAAAATATTCAATAATCATAAAACGCATCAATACAATCAATAACATTCAATTAAATAAAACTTAGCCATAGATCCTCCGCAAATGACTATGAAGCGTCTAGCCCATCATCACGCGTTCTTCACCGGAAACGATTGTGGAGATCACCATTAGGCTTCGTGGAGATCACCATTAGGTTCTAGGAGATGAACAGTTGGCACTTCACTTCTTCGTACTTTATCCGTGACTCGATTACAGCAGGGCTTCGCCAGCATTTTCAATATTCCGGAACTTCTCAAAATGTCTGCAGGTCACCTGCAAATATAGAAGACGAGTGAACTAGGGTATTGGACGTAGAAATGCGGCCGTAGGATTTCACGCCGCACAAGCATAGCCCAGGCGTAGACCTACGCCCACCTGCGGCCGGGGTATAGCGAAACTGTGTTGGGGTATGCTGGAATTGTTTTCTAGCTCTCAAAACTCACTGTTTTGGCAGCATAGGGTGGCGTCGGCCTGCGCCCCTACCTGCACCTCTCGAGCTGAATTTTTTCGTGGTGCTTTGAAATAACTTCCTTACCGTGAAAATGAAATATTGCGTACAAATACTGATGTTATGAAGTGAAAATGCATATATGAGCCTTTAAAACTACTGAAAACACGCAATAATACAGTCTCATCACTCATCAAGTTCAGCTTTCAACTTATGAAAACTGTCAAGTTCATTAGATTTAAGTTCAAGATTAGTTTTTAGTTTCAAGATCTCAGACTTTAGAGCATCACGCTTTTCAATAGCAACTTTTAAATCCACAAGAAACTAATCAAACAGTTTATCTTTTTCTTTAGAACTCTAATCTTCAAAATTTTGTACCTTGTACATCATTATACGATTCCAATTTTCCAAAAAGCTAAGAGATTCAACTTCTGCAAGATCTTGTTTGAAATTACTTGTAGAAGGAACATCAATGTTGGCTACCTGACAGTTGTTGTCCTCCTCATCAGATGATGAATCAGAGTCTTCCCAGTCACGAGTTTCAGCGATCAGCCCCTTCTGTTTATTAGAAGCCATAGAGTCTTCTAACTTTTTCACCTTGGCCATGGCCATAAAGTACTTAACCCTGTAACCATCATCCATGTTTGTCTTGTAAGGTTTGGAAGACGATCCAACAGCTTTTGACACACAATCTGCAGCTAGATGACCAGTTTTGCCACATTTAAAGCACTCAGCCTTAGATTTATCAAATGCCTTCTTTTTTATAGCACCTGATTTTCTCTGTGACATTTTATTTCCAAACCTTTTCTTTTTGAATTTTCTGACAAGCATGACAATCATTTGCTCATCATCAAGTTCAGTAAGATCTTCACACTCATCTTCTTCTTCTGAAATTTCCTCCAAATCATCATCAACCTGTTGTTCAGCTTGTGTGAACACATCACACATCTGATTAACAGATTTCCTTACATTAGGCACTAAGGCTGTACCCCTCTTGGACATTTCCAAGGCATTTCTCTTTTGTAGCCTTGATTGTTCATCATTTAACAAGGATCCACAAAGGTTGACTAGATCCATGCTTCTGATAGTGCCTGAATTTTTTGAGATTAGTTGAGAAGTAGTTCCATTTCTTAGGTAAGATGTCCAAGAACTTGTTCACCAGGGTTAAATTGTCCTTACTGATCCCAACAGCTTTGAGATCATTGATTAGAGTAGTAAACCTGGTGTAGGTTTCAGTGAGACTCTCCTTGGGCTTCGCAAAAAATAGATTGTCTAACAACACTATTGATCATGTTATCTAATGTGATAGTGGGGCCATCATAGACAGAACATAAAGTATCCCACATTTCTTTAGCAGTTTTCATCTTCTCAACCTGTTTGAACACATCATCAGGGAGAGAGAAGACAAGGTTGTTCCTGGATTTTGCATCAAGGGTCACCAGTCTTTTATCTTCATCAGTCCATTGAGATTTTGCTTTCTCAATAGTCCTGACTTCAAGAATAGCACCTTCAGCAGCAGGAGTAATGGTAGTAAAAGAGGTAGGCACATATGGACCTTCCATTACTATCTCTGGGAGTTGCACATCCAGATTCTCTAAATAGAGAATCATTTTGCACTTCCATCCAGAGAAGTTCTGATGATTGAACTTGGGAGGCTTGGCCATAGATCCATTGTCATAGTAGGAAGAAGAGTTAGAAGCACTGTTGTCCATGGTGGAAAGTGGGAAGTTATGAAAGACCAAGAATTAACACACATTCTAAACTGCTCTGATACCAGTTATAGGTCCCAAAGGTTTCCCAAGCATGTTACTGGAAGCTCTAGAGGGGGGTGAATACAGCTATTTATTTTAGAACACACTTTTCTCAATGTTTATATATATATATATGTATATATGTGTGTGTGTGTGTATATATATATATATATATATATATATATATATATATATATATATATATATATATATATATATGTATATATATTAACAGAGGTTAATTAAAAGAGGTTTGGATTGCGGAATGATCCAAACTGAGATGATAGAAAACAACATATTATAAACTAGTCTAAGACTTACTGCAGACTAGTTACAATGAACTTACTCACTAAGGTTCACTAACTGTTTATACAAGACACAGATAGACAACTTTGAGATGAAACAGCTTAGACACACTTGACTATTCTATTCTATGTTGAAAGCAGAACTTGCATGCATGAAAAACACACTTCCTTTGCAATGCACGTTCTTGATTTGTGGATGTCTCTGTTGATATCTCTAATTCCTTGGAAGTTTCTTTTATACTCACTCAGTGGATCTCAGTGAATCTGCTTCATTAGATGTAGAGAAAGTGGGAATATCTTGCAAAAAGACAAGGATGCTTTTCTGCACATCTGACAAATCAGGCTTTGTCCACTTGTTGCAGAATCGTTGTCTTCTTCTTTTTGTCTCTGTTGTCCACAGCTTTACCTTAAAGAGGGATGTTAAATTTAAACCTTTACTCTTCATGTAATGCTATTTTGATATAAGAAATGGTCTGTCACCCATTTCAGATATCCCTTTTTTTCTTCATGCTTCTGAGCAGCTTCAGCAGAACTGGGAACTTCTGATTTTACACTTTGTCTTGAGTTGTAGACTGACTTTTACATTCAAGACTTTGCATGAGGACATCGAAACAAATTCCATAAATGTATGAAACCTGTTCACAAAGAACAGGTTTTGTTCATAGAGAGCAGAACACTCAACTTGGGTCAAAGTTGTCCAACAGACATGAACAGCTTAGACAGTTTATGTCAAACTTGTCCAACAGTTATAGACAGCTTTGACAATCTGCCAAGTTACAACAAATGTAACAGTGTAAACATACTTAGGCTAATTTTGCAAATTACTTATCAGGTTTCAGTAAGGCATTAAAAAGCCCTAACTTCTCCATTTAAGTGTATTAATCAGGTTTGATAAATAATCTCCATCTATGATAATGAGCAGGTTTGATTGAGGCCTTTTTGTGCCTAACACATAACCTGATATTCCGCTTCAGTAAAAGAATGAGAAACAACATCCTGCTTCTTAATCTTCCATAAAACAAGACAATCTCCAAGAAAGACAAAAAAACCAGTAGTAGACTTACGATCAGTAGGATACCCAACCCAATCAGCATCACTATAAGCACGTAGCTCAAAAGAAGACGTGGAATGAAACACAAGCGTCTGGAACTGAATGCCCCTTAGATATCTCAGATTGCAAAGGATCGCATCCCAGGGTGTATTTCTAGGAGCAGTTGCAAACTGACTAACTACATTAACAACATAAGCAATATCAGGTCTAGTGACCGTGAGATAAACCAAAGTGCCCACAACAGTACAATACAAAGTCGGATCATCTAGAGGAACACCTATAGTAAGAGAATAAAGAACATTAGTTTACAGATGAGTATCCACGTTCTTACTGTCAGATAGGCTAGCATGTTTGAACAAATCCGAAAATACTTGGAATGAGACAAAAAAATATACCTTATCAGAGTGAGCAACCTCTATTCCAAGAAAATAACGAAGCAACCCTAAGTCCTTCATAGCAAAACGATGAGCTAAATCATGCTTCAACGATACAATACCGACATTATTATAACTAGTAATGAACAGCATAAGCAATATTAGGTCTAGTGGCCGTGAGATAAACTAAAGTACCCACAATAGTACAATACAAATTTGAATCATCTAGGGAACACCATCAGTGGGAGAATAATGAGCATTAGTGCCCAGAGGAGTATCCAGAGTCTTGTTATCAGATAGGCTAGCGTGTTTGAAGAAATCTGAAATATACTTGGAATGAGACAAAAGATATCCCTTATCAGAGTGAGCAAACTCTATTCCAAGACATTAACGAAACAACCACAAGTCCTTCATAGCAAAACGATGATCTAAATCATGCTTCAAGGATACTGTTAGGCACAAAAAGGCCTCAGTCAAACCTGCTCTACATCTGAGGGGGAGATTTTATAATCAAACCTGTTGATACATTTGAAGGTTGAATTTAAGGCCTGTTATATGCCTTATTGAAACCTGAAAATGATTTGCAATATCAGTCTAAAGCTGTTCTATACGTTGCATGTGTTGCAACCAAGACAGTTTGTCCAAGCTGATCAGTCTGCTGATCAGGCTGGACATAAACTGTCTACGCTGCTCTACACTGTTGAGCAGCTTGGGCATTTTTAAAGTGTTCTGTTCTTTGTGAACAGAACCTGTTCTTTGTGAACAGGCTAAACACTTTATGGAATTTGTTTCCAAGTCATCATGTATTGTTTTTAACTACCAGATCAGTTTACACAGTTGAAGACAAAGTGGAAAGCAGAACCGCTCAGCCTGCCCAAGCTGTTCTGTTACATGAAGACAAACGGATATTTGAAAAAGGGTGACAGACCTTTTTCTTATATCAAAATAGGCCTTTACAAGGAAGAAAGACGCAAAGTTGACATTCCTAAAATGGTTAAAGGCAATGCAACAGTAGAAAGTAAAAAGACAAAAGTTCTGCACAAGAGAAGGCAAGTCTGCTTTTCAGAAAAGTGCAGAAAAGTTATATTGTCTTTTCAAACAAGACTTCTCCTTTTTCATTCTGCCCAATGAAGATGTTTCTCTTAGATCCTCTAAGTGAGTATAAAAGGAAGCTTCTAAGGTCAGAAAGAATGTGAAGAAAGCTAAGTGCTTAAACCAAGAGTGAACGTGCAAGTGTGATATTCATGCATGCAAATCTTCTGTAAACAAGCTTCTGTGTGTCTAAGCTGTTTACCAAAGCTGTTCCTTAAAGTCTTGTAAAATACAGTGAGTGCATCTTAGTGAGTGTGTTCATTGTAATCTAGTTTGAGTGTGTCTTAGACTAGAAACCATACTGTTGTATTCTGTCATCTCAGCTTGAACAATTCCGCAGTCAAGCTTGTTTGTAATTAACATTTGTTGATAATACATACAAACATTGAGAAAAAGAGTGTGTAGATTTTAAATACTGTATTCACCCCCCCTCTACAGTTTATTACTATATACTTTGGGAACCTTTCGGGACCTACAACTGGTATCAGAGCAGTTTAGAGTGTGTGTCATTCTAGATCTCTCATAATCCCAAGTTTCCATGGACAACAGTGCTGCAAACTCTTCTTACTATGACAATGGCTCTATTGGCAAGCCTCCAAAATTTAATCATCAAAACTTCTCTGGTTGGAAGTGCAGAATGATGCTCTATTTAGAGAATCTGGATGTACAACTGCCAGAGATAGTGATGGAGGGTCCCTATGTGCCAACCTCTGTTACTACAATAACTCCAGCGGTTGAAGGAGCTGCTCCTGAAATCAGGACCTTTGAGAAAGCAAAAGCTCAATGGTCTGATGAAGACAAGAGACTGGTAGCTCTGGATGCAAAGGCCAGAAACAACCTGGTCATTTCTCTTCCTGATGATGTGTTCAAGTAGGTTGAGAAGATGAAGACTGCAAAGGAGATGTGGGATACTCTGTGTACCGTCTATGATGGACCCACAATCACACTGGACAACAGGATTAACAATCTTGTTAGACAGTATGAACTCTTCTTTGCCAAACAAAAGGAGTCTCTCACAGAAACCTACACCAGGTTCACTGCTCTGGTGAATGATCTCAAAGCTGTTGGGATCACCAAGGACAGTCTTACTTTGGTGAACAAGTTTCTGGACATTTTACCTGAAGAGTGGAACTATTTCTCAACCATCCTAAAGAACTCAGGTACTATCAGAAGTATGGATCTGGTCAATCTGTATGGATCCTTACTGAATGATGAACAATCAAGGCAACAAAAGAGGAATGCCTTGGAAATGTCCAGAAGAGGTACAGCCTTTGTGGCTAATGTGAGACAGTCTGTTAATCAGGTGAGTGATGTGTTCACTCAACCTGATCAACAGGATGATGATAAGGAGGAGGTGTCTGAAGAAGAAGAGGCTGCAGATCTTACTGAACAAGATGATGAGCAAATGATAGCTATGCTTGTCAAAAAGTTCAGCAAGAGAAGATTTGGAAGAAGTATGCTACAAGGAGGTGCAAGTGCTGGCAAAAAGAAAGCATTTGACAAATCCAAGGCTGAGTGCTTCAAGTGTGGCAAAACTGGCCATATAGCTGCTGACTGTGTGTCAAAAGCTGTTGGTCAGTCATCCAAACCTATCAAGACTAACAGGGATGATGGCTATAGGGTTAAGTACCTTATGGCCATGGCTAAGCTGAGGAAATTGGAAAACTCTGTGTCTTCCAATCGCCAGAAGGGACTCATGGCTGAGACATGTGACTGGGAGGAATCTGATTCATCATCTGATGAAGAAGATAATCAGTGTCTGATGGCCAACTCTGATGTCCCATCAACAAGCAGTTTCAAACAGGACATGGCTGAAGCTGAAGCCTTCAGCAGCTTGGAGAACTGGAATCCTACAATGATGTATAAGGTACAAAATTTTATGGCTTACAGTTCTGAAGAAAAAGTTAA
This sequence comes from Centrapalus pauciflorus, assembly GCA_020465985.1. Taxonomy (NCBI): domain Eukaryota; kingdom Viridiplantae; phylum Streptophyta; class Magnoliopsida; order Asterales; family Asteraceae; genus Centrapalus; species Centrapalus pauciflorus. The sequence goes on along the minus strand of JAANYP010000832.1, from coordinate 281,448 downwards.
AATGTTTGAATACATGCTTGTTGATCTGAAAGCTGCTGTTGAGAAGCATGATGCTTTATTATCTGAAATCTCTAAGCTTAAAGCTGATCTTAAAACTAAAACCAGTAAACTGGACAGTTTCTATAAGTTGGAAACTGAGCTTGATGAATTAAAACACATCAACTCCATTTTACTGGAAGAAAAGAGAGAAACAGATATAAAGCATGCTAAGCTTCAAAAGATAGTTGACTCTTGGTGCCAATCTGCACAAAAAGTCAGCCATTGTATCAGTCAACAGATCCCTGCTCAAATCCAAGCCTATCTTGGAGGGGATCTTGACACAGCAGCTTCCATCGTTGAAATAAGTAATTTGAAAGAAGACTTGTCCACTCTTGGTGAACTTCCAAATACATTCATCCAAAATGTGAATGGTAAACTTATTTCAACAAACAGGTTTGTCAGGCCTCAAAATACTGACAGCTTGTGTGAACTCAGCTCAAAAGCTGATGTTGGAGTCTGTTCTCCAAAACAGCCTGCTAAGTGCTCTGCTAGCTCACACAAGCAGAAGAAAGGAAAACATGCTCAAACTGAAGCTGTGGATGCTAAGCCTGTTGACAAAACAAGTTCAGAGCCCAAAGCTGTTGGTAAAAAGCATGTTAATCCTTTTGATGCTAAACATTTTGAAAATAAGTTTTCAAAAAGTAAGCAGCCTGTTTTCAACAAGGGTAAGTCTCAGGTTGAAAACAAAACTGCTGTGATTTCAAATAAGTTTTCAAATCATGGTGGTAAGTTGGTTTAAAATGAAAATAAGTTTTTCAAAACCAAACACAGTGAGTATGCTGATAGGCAGCATAAATCACAACTCAGTAGGGGCAAAGGCAAAGCCATTGCTCAAACTGAGACAACTGGGAATAAGTTTCCCAAACCTGTGGAAGCTCAAAAGCCAATCAAGCTTCCTGTCTTTGACATCTGTCCTCCCAAAAAGAGGAAAGAAGAGACAGTCAAAGCTGTGGCCTTTGAACTTACCACACAAGCTGTTGATTTTACAAAAAATGCTAAACCTGAAAGAATCAACAAAAACAGCTCAGAATGTGTTTCTGAAGGTCCTTCTTCCAAAAGTACTAAAAAGAGAAAATGCTACAAGTGTGGGAAGAAGACACATCTGGCCAAGGATTGTCCTGAACCTGAGGACTTGAGGCCTGTTGGCTCTGCTGTTTCCCTCACAGCTGTTACAAGCAGTGGTGAAAATGACATAGTCACTGAGGATGGTATTCAAACTGATACCATTCAAATAGGGAATATTAGTGTGGACATTCAAAATCCATCAACAAGTGTTGATGAAGTAGGAGAACTCATCTGTGTGATGAGTTCCCCTAAAAATAACTAATAATTCTCTTCTCACTCTGCAGGAAAAACAACCTTCCCAGGTTTGGTACTTGGACAGTGGCTGCTCAGGGCACATGACAGGTTGTAAAGAACTGCTGAGTGATCTCAGGCCTGAAAAAGGGCCAAAAGTCACCTTTGGTGACAATGTACAGGGATCCACTGAGGGATATGGAACTCTTAAAGCTGGTGCTGCAGTGTTCAAAAGGGTAGCCTATGTGGTTGGGCTAAAACATAACCTTGTTAGCATAAGTCAACTGTGTGATGCTGGCTACAAGGTTAACTTTGATGAGCACCTGGGTTACATATTGGATTCCCAAGGCAAAGTTGTGCTGTGTGCTCAACGAAAGAAAGGTGTATATGTTGTGGATATGCATTCTGCTGATCCCACAACTGAAACCTGTTTTCTCACAAGAACCAATGCTGATCTAAACTGGTTATGGCATAGAAGACTGTCACACCTGAACTTCAAGAACATCAATAAACTCTGTAAGAAAGAGTTGGTGACAGGTTTGCCTTCTATTACTTTTGCCAAAGATAGATTATGCACAGCTTGTGAGAAAGGCAAGCAGAGAAAAACATCTTTTAAATCCAAACACAATTTCTCTATTGATACTCCACTCTTCTTAATCCATATGGACTTGTTTGGACCTATTAATGTCCAAAGTCTAGGAGGAAGAAGATACACTCTTGTAATGGTTGATGAGTTCTCCAGGTACACATGGGTGATCTTTTTGAAGAGCAAAGGAGAGGCTGCGAGAGAAATTATTGGATTTGTTAAAAAGATGGAAATGCTGAACTCTGCCCAAGTAAAGCAGCTTAGAAGTGATCATGGTACTGAATTCAGAAACAGTACTCTTGAAGACTTCTGTGAAGAGAAAGGTATCAGTCAAAACTTTTCAGCAGTAAGAACTCCTCAACAAAATGGAGTTGCTGAAAGGAGAAACCGAACTCTCATTGAAGCTGCCAGAACCATGCTGTGTGCATCAGGTTTGCCTTCATCATTTTGGGCTGAAGCTGTCAACACTGCCTGCTTCACTCAAAACAGATCCTTAGTGGTGAAAAGGTTCAACAAGACCCCCTATGAGCTGCTCAAAGGGAGAAAGCCAAATGTCAGCTATTTCCATGTGTTTGGATGTCCCTGTTTCATTCTGAATCAAAGGGACCAGCTGTCAAAATTTGAATCTAAAGCTGATGAAGGAGTGTTTGTTGGTTACTCTTCTATCTCCAAAGCCTACAGAGTATACAACAACAAAAGAAAGGTGATAGATGAATCTATCAATGTCACCTTTGAAGAGTCCAAGAATGCCTCCACCAAAGCTGTTCCTGAATCAGTTTCAGGAGACCTCAACTTTGATGATCTGATGCATTCAATCAATGAAGAGGACTCAAAAGCTTCCACTACACCCAGTGTGGAACCTGCTAATCATAATGGACATGATGATGATTATGTCAATACACCCTGTGTGAATAAATGTACTGACTTTATTACAACTGCATGTCCAGAACCTATCAATGCTGATTTCCCCAGTTCCTCTGCTGATATGTTCAACAGTGGTCAGACATGTTCAACAAGTGAACAGGCTCAAGACAACAGTGTGTCTGAAAATCTTGAGAGCTGTTCAACAGGACCTGCTGAAGATGTTAACAACTCTGGTAAGTCATCATTGAAAAATGATCCTAAGTGGATCAGGTGTCACCCCAATGATCAAATAATTGGTGACATCAATAAAGGGATGCAAACTCGGTGGGACAGCTTAGGGAACTTTTGTATGTTCTCTAGTTTTGTTTCACTGATGGAGCCAAAGAAGGTGGATGAAGCACTAAAAGATGCCAATTGGATCACTGCCATGCAAGAAGAACTCAATCAGTTTGAGAGAAACAAAGTATGGAAGCTGGTCCCTGCCCCTAAAGGAAAAACAATAATTGGCACAAAATGGGTTTTCAGGAACAAAATGGATGAGCAAGGGCATGTCATTAGAAATAAGGCAAGACTGGTTGCTCAGGGCTACAGACAGGAGGAAGGCATTGACTATGATGAGACATTTGCTCCTGTGGCCAGGCTAGAAGCAATTCGTTTGTATCTAGCCTACGCTGTTCATAAGAGCATAAAGGTATTTCAAATGGATGTGAAGAGTGCATTTTTGAATGGGAAGCTGCAAGAAGAAGTATATGTCAAGCAGCCTCCAGGTTTTGAAAATGAACAACACCCAGGTTTTGTCTATAAGTTAGACAAAGCTCTCTATGGTCTCAAACAAGCACCTAGAGCCTGGTATGACACTCTTACTGAATTTCTTATGAGCAATGGGTACTCCAGAGGTAAAGTGGATACCACATTGTTCATAAAGAAGGTGAAGTCTGATATTATGCTTGTTCAAATTTATGTGGATGACATAATATTTTGTTCTACTAATGAGCAACTATGCAAGAATTTTTCATTACTCATGAAATCCAAGTATGAAATGAGTATGATGGGAGAACTAACTTTCTTTTTAGGATTACAGGTTAAACAAACCTCAACTGGAATTTTTATAAATCAAAGAAAGTACACTTTAGATCTTTTGAAAAAGTTTAAATTTGATCAAAGTTCTCCTATTAAAACCCCAATGGCAACCAATGTAAAATTGGATGCCGATGCCAGTGGCAAAGCTGTTTCAGTAACAGCTTACAGAGGCATGATTGGGAGCTTGCTATACTTGACTGCTAGCAGACCTGATATTATGTTTGCCACCTGTTTATGTGCTAGGTTCCAAGCTAATCCAAAGGAATCACATCTTGCAGCTGTTAAAAGAATCTTCAGATACCTGAAGGGTACTCCAGGTTTGGGTCTTTGGTATCCCAAAGACTCAAGCCTTGAACTAACAGGTTATTCAGATTCTGATTTTGCAGGCTGCAGGTTAGACAGGAAAAGCACAACAGGTGGCTGTCAACTCCTTGGTGGAAAGTTGATCAGTTGGAGTAGCAAGAAGCAGAACTCAGTGTCCACTTCTACTGCTGAAGCTGAATACATTGCTGCTGGAAGCTGCTGTGGGCAGATTCTGTGGATGCAGCATCAGCTTGAAGACTATGGGCTTGTGTATAGGAAAACTCCTATTCTGTGTGATAAAACAAGTGCCATAGCCATCTCCAACAATCCAGTATTTCACTCAAGAACAAAGCATATTGAAGTCAGACATCACTTCATCAGGGATCACATCCAAAAAGGTAATGTGGAGGTAAGTTTTATTTCCACAAATGAACAGCTTGCAGACATTTTCACCAAACCTCTGGATGAAACAAGGTTTAATTACCTTGTCAGCAAGCTGGGCATGTTAAACAAGAGTGACTAAGTGTCTCTCAACGGTCTAATAATTCGTATGTCTCACACTGCTCAAGTTTCTCTGAACAGCTTAGACAGAACAGGTTATACATGTTCTGTACTTAGTCATTTGTCTGAAAAACTTGAACAGCTTGAACCTACAACAGGCTGAACAAAAACAGTTTAACCTGTTTATTCGTCCAGCCTGCTCTGATGGTTCAGTCTTCAACCTGTTCACTTCTTCACACTGTAACCTGTTCATCTATTGAACTCAACCTGTTCTCACAAAGGAGAAGCAGGCTGAAGGAACAGTTTGAAGGAAGAACAGCTTGAAGACTGAGAACCTTGTTGACCCTGATCATCACAGGTTTGACCATCAGCGTAGACCAACAGTTTAATTATCTTTCTTCATAATTAAGTTTCTTAAATTATGTTTTATTTAACTTAATTACTGCGGATAATGTATGTTACGTGTGTTAGTGATCAAAAAGGTCAAGTGGTCTGACAATGTTTCTGACATGGACAACCGTTCCGTTTTCCGTTAACAAACATTTCAAATCAAACCGCCCAAATCTTTTCTCTCTCATACACACGACCATTCAAAATCCTATAAATACCACCATACTGTTTCATCTTCGTCTTCCTCATCATTCCCAGAAATTTTCAAGAACCCTAAAATCGACTAAGTGTCTTTTGCTTCCTCAAACCTTCAAATTTCTCAAATGGCTCACAGACCCAATCCCTTTCTGCCAGTTTTCGTTGGTGAGGATGTTGTTAAACATCCTTCTGTCACCACAATGCTGACCCTGAAACCCACCAACTACATAGCAAACCTCACAATCCCCAAAAACTATGTGGGGAAGGGTTACGATCAAATGGTGGAATTCCTGCAAGTTCATCCGTTGAACTATGCCCTGACTGCATCTCCTGGTGTCCTGTACCAAGAGATGGTATACGAGTTCTGGTACACCTGCTCTTACAATCCAAACACTAAGGTTATCAGAGGTACTATTCTCAATGGGACTCAAACCATTGAGATTACAGTCGATCTTTTGAGGGAAGTTCTTCATCTTCCAGTGGCTGAGAACTATGATCTCCCTCAGCCTGAAAATGAGCAAATGGGCAATCTGCTACGCTTCTGTGGTGTGGCAGAAACCAAGGTTGGAGCTACTTTGTACAGGAAGGAGTTATCACCTACTTACAACTTCTTATTTGCCTCTGTGGCAATGTCGTTCAGCAGCAAGGTTGGTTCCTTTGACCAACTTAGTAGAGATGAAGTGCCGATAGTCCTTCAGCTGGTGGATGGGACTACACTTGACATGGCCAAATGGATCTTCTTGAACATGAGAAACCTGGTACAACAAGAGACAAGACCAGCAGCTGTCAGATATCCCAGGTTCCTGAGTCTCATCTTCTGCCATGTCTGTGGTGAGCATCTATATCACTCTCAAACCCTACTTAAAACTGCTGCATTCCCTGTGATAGGGAATAGGGTGTTTCATACTCCTGTACTGGAAAATGAGCCTCCTCTCTCAACACCAATGAGGAGGCTGTTGGGTTTAGTGGAAGGACCCTCTGCTGTGAGGGTGGATCCAGTCACTGCTGCTCCCGGTGGAAAATCCAAAGCCAGGTCTAAGTTGGTAAAAAGGACCTTGGCAGCTGAAGCTGGGCCTGCTAAAAAGAAGGCCAAAACAGCTCAAGCTGAGTCTGCTCCCTTAGCCTCTGTGGCTGAGGAAGAGCAGATTCCTCACCCTGGCTCATTTGTTGAGCCTGAAGCCTTTGTGGCTGGTGCCTCTGTGGCCCAAGAGACTATGGAACAGTCCAGCCCCACTGTTCCTGACCCAGTCTCCCATCCAGTCCAAACAGATCCCCTCTCCTCTCCACAATCACCCACTTCATCCATTCGTTATCAAAGAAAATCCTTAGCCAAAAAGAAACTAGCCCAGAAACCAGTCTCCTCTGTTCCCTCTCAACAGGGTTCAGTTGTAAAAGAAGCAACCCAAGCTGCCTCTTCTATTTTGGGAGAAGGTTCAGCTCATTTGGAGCCTGCTTCACTCCAGCCTGAGTCACCCTTGAGTCAGCCTAGACCCTCTGGTTCCTCCCAACAGGAACCAGTTGTACAAATGGAGATACCCACATCAACTATCCCAGCCTCCCAACAGGCTGAGGATATTTAAAGACAGGAGCCCTCTCCGCTCCACACTGAGTCCACACTGTCCCCCACTCATATCTCCTTACACCCTGAGTCTGCACGAGGTGCCCACGCTGCTGATATAGACCAATCAGCAGCTCAGCCTCAAACTTCTGTTCCCCATGATTCAGCTGTTCAACACCAAACATCTGCTGA
>JAANYP010000832.1:224889-272707 GCA_020465985.1 Centrapalus pauciflorus | reverse complement strand
GAGGAATTAAAAGAAAAGAAGAAGATCTGCCCAAGCTGCTAGTCCTTTGCCCATCCAGAAGCAAAGAAAATTAAAATGCTACCTTGGAGGTTGCAAAAGAAAAATAATGGGGAAGCTGCCAGGCCAATCAGCAGGAGAGAAAAGAGGCAAAGAAGCTAGAGAAAGGTACTCAGTGTCTCTGTGACCCACTCAACAGTACCCTCTTGCAGAGCCAAATTGCCACTTTGGACAAAATGGCTGAAGAAATTCATATTGTGACTAATAGAAGTGCTTGCCAGGAAGCAATTGGTCAAAGCTGTTCCCATTTCAAGAAAGGCACACATGGAAACTTCAGATCACCAGGAATCGGGTGCAACAGCCCTAATGGAATCCTACGATCCACACTGAGTGTTTGCACAGATGGGATACCAGGGAATGGGGAACTGGCAGTTGGCCCTGAGCCATTAAGTCAGCAAACGGCCTACAGACTATCAGGGCATTTAACATGAAGAAGCTGATGGAATGAGTAAGTGAGCTGGGCCTGAGTTCCAAAGACAGTAAAAGAGGTTGGTTCTCTGTGGATACAATAACGCCAAAATAAGGCCAGAAGGGACCAAAGCAGGATCAGAGATGAACTCATCTCTTACGCTTATTGACAGGAGCGACTATGCCATTGAAAAAAGATGTGATCATAGTCTGCTAAGGGAATAGAGTGTTTAGGATCGGATGGCAAGATTGATTTGAAGACCTGAGCTGGGGGCATGTTTTTTGTAGATCCCCTAACTCAGAAGAAGTGCTGTCCAAAGGCCTCAGAGCTGTACAAAAAGTTGATCTGAGACAACTCTCCGCCTTCAGCATAACTGCAGTTTCATTTAGGCAGTCTAGCAATTTTATGGAGAGCCTCTAGCCTATCTGGGATAGCTATAGTCTTCTATGAAAGAGGGAGAGCTCAAGTCCAAGTTTCATGATCATCAGAAGTGAAGTGAGGAAACTTGAGGATACAAGGGAGAACGATCAAAAAGATGGTTCAGGATCCTTCTTCTACTGATATGAAGTCCATTCTATCCATCGGGTAGGTGCAGAATGGAGAACCTGTGCCACAGTATGGACAGGTTGCCATTATTGCTCCCAACTCAAACAGTCCAAACTCTTTGTACATTAGTTGACATCCTGTATTAGTTGTACATTATTACTTAAGTTGTAATTTTTGCTTTTACTTAGTTGTAAAATACTTGTACTTAGTTGTACTCTTGTAAGAACATGTGTTGTTCTTAGTATGTCAGAATCAGTGTATTATAAACTGATCTTTTACTTTACTATAACGTTGTATTTATTTCAGCAAATGTACTGTAAAATATATAGTGATTTTTTGATAAGACCAGCTGAACTGGTTATTGCAAATAGGGGGAGATTGTTAGCCACAAAAAGGCCTCAGGTCAAAACCTGTTCTACATCTGAGGGGAATTTTATAATCAAAAACCTGTTGATGCATTTGAAGGTTGAATTTAAGGCCTGTATATTGCCTTGTTGAAACCTGAAAATGATTTTGCAATAATCAGTCTAAAGCTGTTCTATATGTTGCACCTTGTGTGAACTAAGACAGTTTGTCCAAGCGGCTCTGTCGGCTGAACAGGCTGACATAAACTGTCTACGCTGCTCTACACTGTTGAGCAGCTCGGGCATTTTTAAAGTTTCTGTTCTTTGTGACAGAACCTGATTCTTTTGTGAACAGCTAAACACTTTATGGAATTTTCTTGTTTCCAAGTCATTCATGTATTGTTTTTGACTACAAGATCAGTTACAAAGTCGAAGACAAAGTGGGAAAACAGAACCGCTCAGCCTGCCCAAGCTGTTCTGTTACATGAAGACAAACGGATATTTGAAAAAGGGTGACAGACTTTTTTCTTATATCAAAATAGGCCTTTACAAGGAAGAAAGACGCAAAGTTGACATTCCTAAAATGGTTAAAGGCAATGCAACAGTAGAAAGTAAAAAGACAAAAGTTCTGCACAAGAGAAGGCAAGTCTGCTTTTCAGAAAAGTGCAGAAAAGTTATATTGTCTTTTCAAACAAGACTTCTCCTTTTTCATTCTGCCCAATGAAGATGTTTCTCTTAGATCCTCTAAGTGAGTATAAAAGGAAGCTTCTAAGGTCAGAAAGAATGTGAAGAAAGCTAAGTGCTAAAACCAAGAGTGAACGTGCAAGTGTGATATTCATGCATGCAAATCTTCTGTAAACAAGCTTCTGTGTGTCTAAGCTGTTTACCAAAGCTGTTCCTTAAAGTCTTGTAAAATACAGTGAGTGCATCTTAGTGAGTGTGTTCATTGTAATCTAGTTTGAGTGTGTCTTAGACTAGAAACCATACTGTTGTATTCTGTCATCTCAGCTTGAACAATTCCGCAGTCAAGCTTGTTTGTAATTAACATTTGTTGATAATACATACAAAAATTGAGAAAAAGAGTGTGTAGTTTTTAAATACTGTATTCACCCCCCCCCCCCCCTCTACAACTTATAACTATATACTTTGGGAACCTCTCGGGACCTACAGATATGTTGGTAGGCATAATACATATAGGGTGTCTCAAGGCTAATAAAATAATCAAGAAAAAGTCAAACGTGTCGCTAACTTAGATGTATGACCAATCGGTCTTAATTTTTATGTACGAGACATACAAACTTTGATTATAAATGAGGTATGCAAACTTTCTGGGGATGTACAGCAACATCAGATACATCTTAAAAATGGAAAGCATAGAAAAATCATAATGAATTGAGAGTCAAAACAAGTAACTCTGTTGTACGTAAGTACAGACCTGTTGCCTCTGTTTTGATTCGAGTTAGCAAGATATGTCGCTTTGTTGTACGTCGGTACAGACCTGTCACCGCTGTTTTGCTAGCTTTAAAAATAAACCGTAAGACAAACTAAGACACTTTGTTGTATGTGAATACAGACCTGTGTCCGATGTTTGCCTTTTAAAGAAAGTTTGCAAATACCGAAAAGTTAAAATCATTGTGTGTATGCCTTGATCATAAAAGTTTGTCTATGTCTGAGTCACGTAAGATAATTTCATGATAAATAAAAAGGCCAAGGGATATTCCGAAATGTAACATGTTTAAAGGGGATATAATACCAACAATCGGCTAGAAATGTATGTCACGCCATACAATCAAAGGAATCAAAAATTCCTAAGTGTGAAGGTTTAAGTACGGAAAGTGAGTATCTGATGCCGCTATCTGATTGAACCTTTCTTTGACAATACTCGTCAAAAATATTCTAAGTGTTATACAAATTTTCAACCGGTGAAAAGTCAAATTGATGATAAATATCTTTGATTAGGACCTAGTAGGACTAATAGATGTGATTTTCTTGGTCTCACATGGTTAAAATCTTGGATTTTTGTGATAAAAGTGACCGACTGTTTCGAGTTTGTTCATGGTCTCGAGTTTGAACGGGGTCTCGAGTTTGTCACTAAACTCGAATGACCCACTAAACTCGAATGAATGGTTCTTCGAATTTGACATTATATTTGAATTATGTAATTAATATTTTAATTAAGCTTGTAGAAATTCATAAGTGTTGGATTTTGTTCCTATACAAGTACAAAATAAAACAAATTTGAACTTAAACAAGTTTATTTCTTTTTAATGATTCTAATATTTTATTTATTGTGCAGACATGGCTGATAGAATATTTGTACCTAAGCATAACATGGTCATCTCTCCTGACCATGCTATTCCTGAGGCTCAAGGTTTCCGCCAGATGGTGGATTTTTTTTGTGGGATCCAGGATTTCATACGCGTTGTCTCACAATATCCAGATCGTCATCCCATACGTGCGTCAGTTTTGGGATCACCTGCAAGTGGATTGTACTGTTACTCCAACAGTACTAAGGACGAGGGTCGCTGGACACCCTTTGGTGTTTTCAGCAGATATGCTACGTCAAGTGTTGCAGCTTGGATCACAGGATTAAGAAAATGGGCCAATTGACTTCCCGTTGTCAATCAGGCAAACCGCTTTTGTGAGAATGAGGTATAGTCTGGACGTCACGAAGTCGTCTTATATGAAAAGTGGGCTTATTGGACAATGGAGATATTTAGCGCATGTCTTCATGGTATGTTTTGCAGCAAAGAAGGCCGGTTTTGATTATATTGTGTCAAAGATCCAGTCGGGGATGATTGCGTTAGTCTACAATCAAAAATTCAGCTTTTCGGAAATATTCTTTTCTGAGTTTGTTCATCAAATAACAGCTCCAGAAAGAGAAAGGTTTTTTGTTATATCCACGCTTTGTGATGATGCTTATCAGAGACTTCTTGCCAGCTCTGCCACAGCTCAATGATATTCAGAGTGTTGCGGTTGTCGACAAAAGAATATTTGCTGATTGTTCCTCTCATCAAGGAAGATTAGCTATTCAAGTCGAGGGACCATTGTTTGGTGCTGTAATCGATCAAAATTTTGTAGTCCCTGAAGATGCCAACTGGGCAGGGGAGGTGGAGGTTCCGCAGCAACAGCAACCACAGGCCTCAACAACAAAGAAGGAGGCAAAGGCCATCAGCGAGACAGATTCAGGCAGATAGGCCTTCTACAAGCCAAACTCAAGAGCCTGAAGAGGCTGGGCCTTCGAGTGCACCATATGTATCTGATCCGACATCTGATCCGACATATCAAACATTGCAAAAGATTTGGGCAGCCGGTCCGAATGCTAATGAGGAAATCACGGCTGAGCTTGTTGGAGATTTATTGGAGCCTCCAGAAGGAGAAGTTGACCTGTTTAGACAAATTGATGACTATGAACCTGAGCCAGCAGGTGACAAAAGAGTCCTCCTCAGAAATTGAATCTGAGGAAATGGAAGAAATAGAAATGGAAAAAGAAACAGACGATCTGTTAGATATATTATTTCGATCATAGGAGTTGTTTTGTAATAATTATTGTCTTTATATTTAGTCTTGTATTTAATTTCCATGTAGTTTATTTATTAGTAAAAGTCTAGGGGCCATTTATGTCAATGCTTCAAAGTTAATTAAATGAATCTATAATAGCTCCTAGGGTTTGCTTTTGTATTACACGGTTGACAATTTGAAAAGAGAACTCAGCCGCCACTATTCATTTACTCTCATCATTCTTATTGTCTTTCTTCATCATTTCACATTTATTGAGCTTGTTTCTTCATGTGTGTGATAAGAAAATCATTAAGGTGCTGAAACAATACGGCAATACAATGTTACAATTGGTATCAGAGCTCAGAGGGGTGGATTTCAACTGATTCATACGGATTATGCTGGGTTTTGTTGAGTGTTCTTCGTGTTCTTCCATTCTACCCGGTTAGATCTTCATTTTCCTCTGTGTTTCTGTGTTTCTTGTGCTATAATGGTCATATAAACACCACATTATCATTCTCTACTGATTTTAAGCTCATTTAGTTCCATATCTCTGTTAAAATCATCAAGAATCGGACATTTTTAAGTTTGAAAATATGGGTTTTTTAAGTGGGTTTTTAACGTGTTCATGCTGTTTTTAAGTGTTTTTTAGGGTATTTTAAATTACCAAAAGTGTTTAATATAGTTTATAAATCATTTAGAACTGTTCTTAGGCTTTAAAACTGATAAAAATCGAATTCTGCTCAGTTCTGCCTTAGAAATCGTAAAAAAACCTGCTGTATTTCGGATCCTTACTGTAGCATTTCGGACCACCTAGGCACCAATTTCGGACCTCCCATCACCCTAATTCGGACCTCATTTCGGTCCAATTCGGACCATACTTAGGTGAATTTCGGACCCCCCATCAGCCTATTTCGGACCACACTTCGGTCCCATCCGAACTTCGGACCATCCGAAGTTCTGATCAGGCTTTCCACTTTTACTGTTGGGACTTATACTTAAATTTTTTCCAAATTCGGAACATACCCATTTCGGTCCATCCGAATTCAGTCCTTCCACTGTTCATCCGAAATCGGTTCATCCAAATTCGGTCCCTTAGGTCCAACCGAAATTAGGTTCATCCGACTTCGGTCCCCATCCGAAACACTGTTCATCCGTAATTGAACTCAATCCGATTTAGGAGCCCATCCAAACTAGCACCTAATCCGGACAATAGCCCATCCGAATTGCTGTTCATCCATCCGAAATCAACCCATCCGAATTCGGTTCATTCATCCAAATTTCATTCAATCCGAATTCGGTCCTTCAATCCGAAACACTATTCATCCGAACCCAACTCATCCGAACTCATCTACCATCCGAATTCAGCTCTTTCTGTTTTCAGTCTAGCCCGTCCGTGTCCAGTTTCCACCTCTAAGATCTTCATATTTTCAATCAGCACCCATCATCATAATGTCTCGCGAAGCTCTAGTACTCGGATCTGAGAACAGACCACCAGTTCTCTATCCCGATGAGTACGAACAATGGAAATCCCGGTTTCTTAAGTTCGTTGGAATGCAACCGCTCGGGAATTTGATGCTTCAATCTATATCCGAAGGACCCGTAATCTACTATCGGGAGATAGCATCCAGACCTGAGGCTGACCCCCCTGTCCAAGCCTCAAAGGTTGAAAGAGAACCGGCAAATAACGCCGAGAGAGACCGACAGCACGCTGACAAGAGGGCAGAATATCTGATTTATCAAGCCCTCCCCACTGATATTCTTGTCGGTGTAGACAGCAAAATGTCTGCAAAAGAAATGTGGGACGAGCTGGAAGTCCAAATGCTGGGGGCAGATCTCGATGATCGTGCCAAAATCGAGGAGGCAAAGGCTAAGTTTACCGAATTCCGCGCCAAAAACGGGGAATCTCTGCAAGCCACTTTCACCAGGTTCTGTGCAGTCCTTAACGAGTTAAACAAACTGCACCTCAAGAAGGATAGGGATTATATCAATATCCAATTCTTTGCCGCCTTAGCCCCCGAGTGGCAGCTTGCATGTCGGGCCACAAAAAGAGTCCTGAACATTCCTGAGGTATCCATTAATGTCGTCTTTAAGGAGCTTAAAAAGTATCAAGGGGATGTGGATCAACAGAAGCTGATGGCAAATCAATTGGCCTCTCTACTGCTATCAGCCAACATCGGGTTGAAACCAAATGATTCCCTAGCCTTGATCACTAACACGCAGATTCCGACACCATCATTTGCTCCAGGTTCTTCGTCGTCTCAGTGCAGGTATGCTTCTCCTCCGCGTGAGGTCTATGATGTGGAGGAAGCTTCGATACAGGAACAGATAGCCTTGTTGGACCAACCGTCTCCAACAGCGACGGTTTTCCAACAAGACTAACAACCAACTCCGTTATGACACCGGCCCTCAGAGGTACTCAGATGACAGACGGGATGACTACCGAAGGGATGATAGGGATGATCGCAGGTATGACGATAGACGCGACTATCGAGATGATCGCCGTTATGAAAGGCGAGATGATAGGAGTGATGATCACAGGGACGACAGGCGGGACGATCGAAGGGATGATCGTCGGGATGACCGCAGGGAAGAGAGAAGAGAGCCCGAACGAAGGGACAGGAGGCGTGATGACAGCCGAGAGCATCCCCGGGCCGATAAGAGGCCGGAGGAAAGAAGAGAGGAAAGGCCAAGAGCAGATGACCCGAAGGCCGCGGATGAACGTCTCTCCTACAAATGTGGCAAACCGGGCCACTTTGCTAGGGAATGCAAGAACAATTTCGACAGAGACGTTGCGTATTACGAGAGAAAGCTCGAGGCAGCCAAGAAGAGAACGGATGCATTAGCCCTCGTCGCCCAGGAAGATTATTGGGATGCTGAAGATTTTGAAGACGAGGATGACAAGGGCAAGAATTGCTACATGGTTCATCGTATGGGGTTGGAGCACTGTACTGTTTTCACTACTGACAATTCAGATCATGCTGTTGAGGGGGAGACACTGAAAAATCCAGATGGCTACAACCAACGATCCCGAATGCTCCACATCCGGTTCGGAGTCCGATGAGGTATATTCCTGTTACATTCCTGCACATGTAAATAAATTATTTGTAGATAATGAATGTACACTGCACACACAAATACTTGATCCACAAGCTAGATTAAATGCTGAAACTGCAAGGTGTGTACAGGCTGAACATCAAGCTAATACTCTGAAAGAATCATCTGAATTATATCATTCAAAGTGGTTAACTAATCATAATGTTATAAAACAGATTTTAATTGAAAAAGTAGATGTTCAGGATAGGAATATATACCTTGAATCTTGCATGGAAACGCTTTCAAAAGAAAAACTCTCTTTAAAAGAAGAAATTTCTGTTCTTACAAAACAATTAGATGTGGTAAATATGGTAAATATAGACAGTTTAGAAAAATACAAAATGATTGAAGAAGAAAGGATAAGTTTGTACTCAAGAATAAAGACCCTTGACGATGAATTTTTGAAAAGGGGTCAAACAGAAGAAACTATCCATTTAAATCAGCCCAAGGAAACTAGGTTTTACCATTCTAAACAAGGAATTGGTTTTAAAAATCCTAAATATTTGGAAAAAGCACAAAATGTTTTACCTGTATTTTATGACATGAACTACATGGGAGCCTGTCTTAAATCTTTCTTTTTTGAGTCATCAAAAGAAGTTTTAAACCAAGAAAATGAGAAACGTGTCGCTCGTAAAGATAAAGAAATTTCTTTTTATATGTGAAGAACTTAACGAGAGTTATTCTTCTAGAGTACCCACTTTAGAGGAAGATCTCTTGTCAACTTATTCAGAAGCTGAATTGAAAACTGAAACCGCAAAATCAACTCCTCAACTTTATATTCCTGCAAAAGTTCTTCAACAACAAATCACTGTTTTAGAAAAGGAATTGAAGTCGTCTCAAGAGAAAGCACTTGATCTTCAAGATGCTCTTCTTAAGAGAGAAGAAGAATTGGTAAATCAATCTTTTCAACAATCTGTGGAAGTTACTGTCTACAGAGAAAATTTTGAAATGGTTTCACAAAAATTGAAAGATCTTTCAAAAGAACAAACACTTTCTCATTCCATAAATATTCCATGTGTGTCATCAGATAAAGGTAAGGCTAAAGTTGAATCTTCTTCTATCATTTTCAAAGGTGAGTGTTCAAAAGTTTTCAAAAATGAGGTTCCTAAAAAGACTCAGGTTAAATCCAAGTCTTTTAAGAAACCCCCTCACCACCAAAAAGAAAAGTCTGTCAAGTCTAAATCTTCCATGCTTACTAACTCTAATCATTTTGTTCCTACATATCATATAAGGAGAGTCCCAAAAACCACCATGCAGGATTTTACAAGTTTTTTTTGTGAAGAAGGCTTTAATGCCAAGTGAATTTGTGACTAGAGATAGGATGTCTGTAATCTCTAAAGACAATTTATGTAACAATGTGTGTGACGATGTCTGTAATGTTGAAACCGAATTCTGCTGTTCCATTAAAGTACTCTTTCAGTTATTTGTTTAATCTATGTCCAACTAAATATAGACGACAGGTTCCTGAAATGAATGCTTTCGTGCCATATCCTGTTAAACGTATTCGGAAAAAGACAACAAAAAATAGTGCATCATCGGCCACAAACAAAATTGAGATGTGTCCGTTGCCAAGGCCCAAAACCAAAGCAACGGTCAAAAAGGTCTCAAAAAGACAAAACCCGAAGGCAATTTCAGCGCCTAAGGTTTCAAAACCCAATAAATCCAATCTTCAATGGTAACTAAAGGGTTGTGCATCCGGACCACACACAAATGCTAGTTGGGATTCTAAAACTGTACACGTGCCATATAAATCTGGAAATCCTAACAAAAAGGGACCCATATTGAGGTGGGTACCCAAGGTTGTGTGATCTTAATGCAGATGGTTCTTGGTTACTTCTGATCAAGACCAGTGCTTCAAAGAAATGGCTTCTAGTTACCTTAGACTAGGACCCGTTCTTTTGCTTGTCGGTTGTGCTTAATCCGACACGTTTGGCTTCTGTGCACACAGCGGTCTTAACTCATCATGTTTTCTGAACATCTCGGTTCAGAACACGGTTTGACTGTGAATTAAAATGGATGTGTTTGAATGCATATAGTTTTTCATTATATGATTTTATGTTTTTTTCAGGCTAAGTCCATTTGGTTTATGGATTCGGGTTGCTCCAAGCACATGATTGGAAGAAGAGAATTGATGTCCAACGTTGTTGAACAGTATTGCGAAACTGTGAAATTCGGGAACAACCATCAGGCTCACATAAAAGGATACGGGGACTTAGTTCTAAATAATCTGGTCATCAAGGACGTTGACTATGTTGAGGGGTTATCACATAATCTTTTTAGCATAGGACAGCTCTGCGACGAAGGACTAGAAGTAACGTTTAGAGCCAAGAACTGCAGTTTTAAGAGCATGGATGGAAAAGAAATCTTAACTGGTTCCCGAAACTCTAACCTTTACACCATTGACGTAGCTAAGCTAATAGTGAAGGATAACATTTGCCTACTATCAAAAGCCTTTTCAAAAGACTCTTGGTTGTGGCATCGAAGATTATCCCATTTGAATTTTGATAATATCAACAAGCTGGCTGCGAAACAGTTGGTCAAAGGTCTTCCTGAATTGCGCTACGAAAAGGACCATCTGTGTGGAGCTTGTGAGAAAGGAAAAATGAAACGATCATCTCACAAACCAAAGCCCGAACCATCAACAAAAAGAGTATTGGAGTTACTTCATATGGATTTATGCGGACCGATGAGAACTCAAAGCATAAATGGAAAACGATATGTGTTGGTTATCGTTGATGATTATTCACAATATACCTGGGTCAGGTTCTTGCGTTCCAAGGACGAGACAGCTCAAGAAATCATTGATTTTATCAAGAGTGTCGAGACCCAACAGCAGCTGTCAGTGCAATCAATCAGATCAGATAACGGCACGGAGTTCAAGAACTCAGTAGTTGAGGGCTTCCTTCGATCCAAAGGTATTCAACATCAATACTCTGCTGCTCGAACACCTCAACAAAATAGGGTCGTGGAAAGGCGTAACCGTACGCTAGTGGAAGCCGCTCGTACAATGCTCACATACTCAAAGCTACCTCCATTCTTGTGGGCCGAAGCCGTATCAACAGCATGCTACACACAAAATCGCTCCATCATCCATAAGCGCTTTAACAAAACTCCTTACCAACTCTTTTTAAATAAAGTACCATTTATCAAGTACTTACGTGTATTTGGTTGCAGGTGCTATGTGCTGAATGACAAAGACAACCTCGGGAAATTTAACGAAAAGGCGGATGAAGCGGTCTTCATTGGATACTCATCCAACTCGAAGGCATATCGCGCATTCAATACCCGTACCAGAACAGTCAATGAAAGTGTGCACGTCACATTTGATGAGTTGGCTGAACTGGCACCCGAAGTTGATCAAACAGGACCACGCATTACACAAATGCCTGGAGACTCTTCCAATAACCCCATTTCTTTTTCTTCTTCTGATTTAGTTAATTTATTTGATCCTTTTTATGTTGAATTCTTCGGTCCTAACGCTAGTGTTTCTAATGTTGTCAATAATGTAGGTGATCCTTCCAATTCAACTGCGCCGCAAAGTTTCTCCGCTCCATCTTCTTCAACATATCCTCATCCATCTACATCATCCACCAACACATCCGCAGTTGAATCTACTCCTATAATACCTCACATATAATACCAACAATTCTTCCTTCACCTGAACACTCGGGAATCGAACCTGAACCAGTGGTACCATCATTTGAAACCATTGACAATGAATCCTCATCCATCCCCACATTAACCACAGAGGTTCCATCCCGAGCACCCCTTCCACATGAGATCAAATGGACCCGAAGTCACCCAACAGATCAAATCATTGGTGATGTATCAACAGGAGTCCAAACTCGCAGGGCATCTGCTAATGAATGCCTCTTCGCTTCATTCCTGAGTATGATAGAGCCCGCTCGTGTGGATGAAGCCCCGACAGATCCGGATTGGATAGTTGCAATGCAAGAGGAACTCAACCAGTTTGAACAGCTAAGAGTATGGCGGTTAGTTCGCAAACCAAAAGACCGTACAGTCATCGGAACAAAGTGGATCTTTAAGAACAAACGAGATGAGAACGGCATTGTGATTAGGAATAAAGCAAGACTTGTTGCCAAAGGCTACCGACAACAAGAAGGGATAGATTATGACGAGACCTTCGCTCCTGTTGCACGGATCGAAGCAATCAGAATCTTCTTGGCGTACGCGGCACACAAAGACTTCAAAGTGTACCAAATGGACGTCAAGACTGCCTTTCTAAACGGTGAACTTAACGAGGAGGTATATGTTGAACAACCACAAGGCTTTGTTGATGCACATAAACCTGAGCATGTTTATGTGCTAGATAAAGCCCTCTATGGTTTAAAACAAGCAACTCGAGCATGGTATGATAGTCTTTCAAATTTCCTTATTTCTGCCGGTTTTCATAAAGGTGTGGTGGACACAACTCTATTCACAAAAAGGGAAGGCCCACATATAATGCTAGTACAAATTTATGTCGACGATATTATATTTGGATCTACTGACAGTAATTTTTGTAAGGATTTTTCAGCCCTAATGGAGTCCAGGTTTGAGATGAGTATGATGGGGGAAATGAACTTTTTCCTCGGATTACAAGTCAAACAACTTGAGGATGGGATTTTTGTGAACCAGTATAAATATAATCTTGACATTCTCAAGAAGTATAAGTTAGACTTTTGCACGAGTATCGCAACTCCCATGGCCTCCAACTGTAAGTTAGACACCGATCCTTCCGGGAAAAGTGTCGATAATTCAACTTACAGAGGATTGATAGGATCCTTACTATACTTGACTGCCAGTAGGCCGGATATAATGTTTTCAACATGTGTTTGTGCTAGATGTCAGCCGACCCCAAAGAATCACACCTAACTGCAGTAGAACGCATTTTTCGTGATCTTAAGGGTACACCCGAACTTGGTCTATTGTATCCAAAGGGAACCGATTTCGATCTTATCGCGTTTTGCTGATTTTGCAGGTTGTAGAGTGGACAGAAAAAGCACGTCGGGAGGAATACAGTTTTTAGGAGATAGACCGGTGAGTTGGTCTTCCAGAAAGCAGAATTGTGTTTCCACATCTACAGATGAGGCTGAGTATGTAGCAGCTGCAAGCTGTTGCTCTCAAGTGCTGTGGATGAGAACACAACTACGCGATTATGGATTCTCACTCACCAATATCCCAATTTACTGTGATTCTCGAAGTGCAATTGCCATCTCTTGCAATCCCGTGCAGCACTCTTGAACAAAACACATAGATATCAGGTATCATTTTATTAAAGATCACGTTGAAAAGGGAACCATTGAGTTGTATTTTGTTGGCACGGAATACCAACTTGCGGATATATTTACTAAAGCTTTAGACGAACCTCGTTTTCAGTTTTTAGTATCCCATATCGGCATGTTGAATCCGCCTTCCAATTAAATATCAGATATTGTCTTAAATAATTCTATTTCAATCTATCTTGATTGAAATTCCTTTATTTTAGAAAATATCTGTTATTTAAATTTAAGGATTATGTCACAAGATTGAAACTCAATACTTCCTTATATGCGTATATTTTTAATAATTAATGATCCTGACAAATTGCTGTGTGAATTGTTCATCACGGAGTGGGATGCAAACAATATCCATGTTTGTCTGTGCTTGAAAGGCTAAAAAGGGTTGTCGAGTTTAAATCTGAAAAAGAAAAGGAAAAGAACCGGTATGTATTTGAGGGGTAGTATAGTTAGGATTTTAAATTTTATAATTCTGTGTTTCTCTTTAATTTTTGTAGTTAAATTTTAAAATTTAGGATTGGTCTTAGTTTTGTTTATTTTTTAAGTTTAATTTAATAGGTCAGAAAATCACAAAGCCAAAAAGAGTTTAGTTTACTTTATTTTATTTTATTTTAAAAAAAAAATCAAAGAAAACTCCAAAAATATTTTATTTTGAAGTCTCATAGATAAACTCAAAAAGATGTAATAAATTTGGGCCAAAATTTATTTTAAATCTTGTTTTTGTTCATTTTTTCTTTTAAGCCCAATACTTAATTGTGTGTGTGTTAAAAGTTCAAACCCGGCAGCCCACATAATTCCTTGGGCGCGGATCCTCTCTGACCCAGATCCGACCCGCGCGAGTTTAAAAGGGTCGGTCAACGGTCAATGTCTTTACTTCCAAGATATTTTTTCTTTCATCTTCTCTTCTTTCTCTCGTCGTCCACCGCCGACCAATCCACCATTTCCACCGATCAAGCTTTTGAAACATCGTTATTTCTCCATTTTTCTTGCATCATTCATCTTCTGCACTTCAAGGTAACTTCTTTTTAACTTTGTTTTAGCTTATATCTTCATATATTGTGTGTTTGGTTTTCAAAATTTATTTACTTTTTTATTTCGGTTTTTCTTATTTTTAGGTTGTTTAATGTGTGTTTTTTACTTGTAGTTAGATAAAATGTTCATTATGTGTTTTTAGTATAGGATCTGTAATTTCATACATTTTTGTTAATATTAACTGTTCACGTTTAAATGTTTGCATGAAGTCATTAACTGCTGCAAGCAGTTTCGGATGTCCGAATTCGGACCACCACCCGAATTCGGATGTTCGACTTAGATTAATTTTCAAAATTTTCAAAGTACAAATCCCAAATTCGGATCACTGTTGATCCGAATTCGGACCATCATGGTAAGGCCAAAATTTTCAAAAATTGAATTTAGTCTAAGTATGTTCACTACTGTTCATCCGAATTCGGATGATATCCGAATTCGGTTCCCATCCGAATTCTGGGTACCATCCGAAATCAGGACCTATCCATATCATTGCATGCATTTACATAAGTCATCATCCGAATTCGGATCATGTTTCATGACCCATCCGAATTCGGACCACCTTCATTCATTCCATGCCATGCATTTCGGACCATCATCCGAATTCGGTCCCCATTTTCACCTCATCCGAATTCGGACCCCCACTCATCATTCATGCATCATCTGAATTCGGACCATCCGAAATCCAACACTTGGCATTCTTTTTCTAACTTTTCATTTTTCCATTTCTGCATTTTTATATAAATTTAAAAAAAAAAATCACAAACATATTTCCATCTCAGTGCACCATTGATTAGAGTTAGGATTAGTGTTTGAGTGAAAAGGTCTTATCTAACATCGGTCTCTTAACGATTGACTTTGGACTTTATTAGTAGAACTTTTATTCTACTAATAAAGACCCGATGCTAAACAGATCAGACAGTTTCTATTTCACGCTAATCTAGAATTCACATCAATGTCTTATCATCTCAAGTCTTATTATTCTAACTCTGTGCACTTTGCAGGATGATGGAACCCGCAGTCATTCTCACCGTACCCCATCCCCCCATTCAAAATAACAATGCTCAACTCCCTGAAGAATCCATCCTACCCAGCGCCGAGTTTGTCGAGTTCATTCCACATAACTGGCAACTCGACGTCTCCATCCTCTCCAAAGAAACCCAAACCCTAGCTTTCGACATCCTCACCCGCCATCCATCTACTATGCCTTATCCACTGCCATAGCTGTTCCCCAGATATATCTCCAACAATTCTGGAACAGCCTAAAATATGTAACCGACCCCGCACCACACTTCACATCCACTATTGACTGCGTTCCAGTCAAAGTCACTACCTCTGCCATCCGCCACATCCTTCATCTACCCGCTGAAGTCTACCTTCCCACCCGTGAATTGTTTGACCCAAACACATCCGTCTCTGAAACCCTAGCTGAGATACAAACTCTGGGGTATGACGGTCCTCTTTCTAAACCATCAGACTTCCGCACAAAGAACCTTCAATCCCACTAGAGGATACTCTTTGACGTGCTTAACAAATGCTTCACTGTCAAGCATTCAGGTCATGATTCAGCTTCGGCCCAGGTACTAGCCATGTTCACAGGCTTTGCCTTTGACCGACATGTGGACTATGCTGCATTCATATTCGAATAATTACGAAGAGTCTATGTCGAGAGAAGCACAAAGAAAGGCCGAAAGTACGTTCCTCATCAAAGATTTCTCCAACTCATCATACAGTTTGCAATGGACCAAGATGACGATATTCACGAGCGTCCGGAGGCTGATGTTTACCCCCACAGTGGCGATTCAGAAGTTAACTCTGCCAAAGGGGGCCCCGACAGTGCCGGTAATGAAAATTCCTCTGTCTCTTCTAATGAGGTCAAGGGGCATGGAGCGGGTAAGGGCATATATAAAAGAGAGTTATCCGGATGAGTCTCAGTCGGAATCGACTGAGACTAACCAATCCGAAGGTGAGCCAAGAGAGAGTGAGCATGAGGGAGTAAGGATGGATGTTCAGCAATCTCTGGGTTTGGGCGAGGGGAGACTGTGATTGTAAGGGCGGAAGCAGGAGGTGAGACGGCAGAGACGGCGGATTCTGAAAGAACTGTCTCTGTCGTGAGAGCGAGGGAGATTCCATCTGAAGGTGAACTAAGCCCTATAAGCCAGACTCCTCTTCATAAGACCGTCCGTCCAGCGGTCGAAACCACCCCCACCACCCACTTGGTTTCCCCTCAAAGGGAAACCACTTCATTCCATGGGGTATTACCACACACTCCATCGCCTTCTCATTCGGAGAGTGGCGGCGTTGAAAGAGGTCACACTCCTCCCCAAGTGACCGCCCTTCATTCATTCACGATTCCATCCCCACAAATACACACGACGCACGATGCCTCTGTGGCATCCCCAGGAGCTGCCTCCGTGGCAGCTCAACAAACTTCCGGATCTGAGCGTCCCGTAGTGGAGCCAGAAATGACGGAAGGAAGACCTGAAGTGGCTCCCTCAATGCCATCCACTTCAGGCCATCTCCCAATCAATCTGGAGATGCTAACGGCAGCTTTACGTGCTGCCGGCGTGATTACCCGGGCTGACCTGGACGCCCAAAGGGAAGCCGCCGAGGAACATCACACCGCCCTTCTTTCACTAATCAAGGGTAAGGGTGTCGCCTCCGAAGCTGGCCCCCCACCAGGTTCCCATTCAGTTCAACTTCAGATAGCCGAGCTCTCGGACAAGATCGATGCACTTAACCGATTAATTCTTCAAGTCCAAGAGCAGCTTAATTCAAGAATGGATCGCCTCGAGTCGGCGGTCATAGAACTCCAGTGCCGCCCTCAGGCCGAGGCCCCAAAAAGAAAGCATGACGACAAGGACGACCCTGATCGTCATGAGGGGGAGAAAAGACAGAAGGTTCACCATGAGGACCCCATGATTATTGTAGGGGGAGCAGAGGCTGAAGGCACAGTATTTCAAGGGTCTGGGTCTGGGGATCAGACTTATGAGGCTACGGAAGCACTGATGATAGAATATGAACCTCTACAGATTGAGGGCCCAGCTCCGTTAGACCCTAACTCAGCACTGATGATACAATATGAACCTCTACAGATTGAGGGCCCAGCTCCGTTAGACCCTAACTCAGCAATGGTGATCTATGAGCGTAAATTCGATAAAGTCGAAATCATATTAGTGTCTGACTCAGACTCTGATACTGATAACGACTACACCTTTCTCACACCAAAATCTGAACCCCAATCTCCACAACAATCACCTCCAATTCCAATTGAGATTTTGGATTCTCCATCCCATGAACCCCAATCTCCACAACAATCATCTTCATTCACTCCCACAAAAACTCCATCAATCCAACGCACTCCCACACCTAAAGAATTGCCACCAGTTATACCTACTCCATCAGTCCAATCAACCCCTCCAACTCAATCAGCTCCGCATGCCCACATCGCTGAAACATCCGGATCCAGAACTGTCGATTGTTTTCAAACTAAAGAAGTCACCGCAATATATGACATGACAGACGTGGAATGGATAAATTGGTACTCACGGGGAAAAGTCCACAATCTGGATGCGGAAACAAAAGAAGAGTTATGTCAGGACCGGAGAGACCGAGTATTGAAAATTCTTGAGGCTCCTCTTAAAGAATTAGAAGAACCTCCGGTCCAGGGGTTAAAAGAATTTGTGAAGAAGTTCCCGGCTGATCAATTTCAAAATCCTTTCTTGGAAGAAAGGTTCAAAATGGTTTTCAGAAAGAAGTCGGGATCTTACAGTAGACGTCTTCTAATGGTATTGACCGATGCATCTCGATGCGTTCAAGCTGAATACAGTCAGATGATGCTAAGAGAAACGAGAGACAAGAGCAAATACTGGTCAAAGTCCAAAATAGTCTAGATCAATAACATCCATATGTACAAGAGAGCCAGAGTGTATACTCCAGCCTTCGAAGTACTCAGAGAAGACGGTACTGTTCAAGAGTTGCATGAAAGCGACCTTGACTTCGTAAACATAGACGACATAGAGCATCTGCACAAAAAGATGAAAAATAATGTCAAGGGTCGTCTGACACACATGACTGCTCTAGCAGGCCTGGTTCGATGCATGAATCGCCGATCAATCATAATGTGCCTCAGAGATTTCCAGATGGCGATTGAGAGTGCCATAGTCAAAGTGGGTCTGAAAGCTCCTGAACAAGATATATTTTTGCTAGACCACTATCCGGCGTACAAATTTCTGCATCGAGGACAGCCAGGGGTTATCTTTTTGAACCAGAAAGGATACAAAAGATTCATGCGCTGAGGATCTTCCTTGTTACTCCGACGGCACTATCAAGACTTTGACGCTCAACCAAATCCAGAACTTAGATGCTCACCACAGGAGATTCAGGATATCCTCAGCGGCATTGAATACCTGAACGAAAGGCTACATCTGAGACAAGTGACCAGACGCTTCGACGTCATCCTTGGACTCCGAGAATCAACTGACCACGCCAGAGTTCCAGGACCTCCTAAATGATCAAAAAGGGGGAGATTGTTAGATATATTATTTCGATCATAGGAGTTGTTTTGTAATAATTATTGTCTTTAGTCTTGTATTTAATTTCCATGTAGTTTATTTATTAGTAAAAGTCTAGGGGCCATTTATGTCAATGCTTCAAAGTTAATTAAATGAAGCTATAATAGCTCCTAGGGTTTGCTTTTGTATTACACGGTTGACAATTTGAAAAGAGAACTCAGCCGCCACTATTCATTTACTCTCATCATTCTTATTGTCTTTCTTCATCATTTCACATTTATTGAGCTTGTTTCTTCATGTGTGTGATAAGAAAATCATCAAGGTGCTGAAACAATACGAGAATACAATGTTACACGATCCGTCCATCCACATACGGACACATGGATCAAGATTAGTGGTGATCGAGGAAGGTGCTAGCAGAAGAAGAGCTTCAGGGGAGTCAGACGACTCAGATTATGAAGAAGAGGAGGTGGTACCTTTGGTACATCGACAAAGGGCCAAACGCCATAGGTTCATGCAGGGAGCTTCCTCGGCCTCTGCTTCTCAGCCAGAAATTCCTCAACCTCCACCTGTTCAAACAACCATTCCACCACCACCACCACCTGTTCAACCATACATTCCTTCGCCAATCATTCCAACTCCCATACAATCCATACCATCCACATCATCCACCTTCACAGATAATCAAAGGTTTTCTGAGCTCCGAAGCAAGGTAGAATTCCAGCAAGTCCAAATCTTTCAGTTAACCAAGGCTCTCAGTGAGATACAACAGCACAATGCCTCAATAGACATAGAGAATGTAGAGTTAAAGAAAGTTGTGGCTAGGATCGAGGAAGACAACTTGGAGCTTAAAACGTTTGTTGCTGATCAATCTTCCGAGATTCGATCAATGCGATCCCTTATTGAGCAATTATTAAAAAATCTAAAGGCTCAGGGGGAGACAAGTTGTAGGGATCAGGAGGAGCTGCCAAGGGGAGGAGATGATGACGGCAATGATCCCAATGCACAAAAAGATAATGAGCCAGTAGATTTTTCTGCTGCTCAGCATGCTGAGGTTCAGGGGGAGCCGAGTCAGTCGGGAGCTGCAGGAGGTGAGGCTAGTTCTTCAAAAGTCACAGAGTCTGAGATACATGAAATGATTGAAGCTTTAATGGATATCGATGAAGACCCTCTAGACTTTGGTTTTGATTACGAGGACGAAATGGAAGATTTAGAAGAAGGAGAATTTGTGCCTGAAGACATAACCGATTGGAAATCTGATGACGAGGTCTATATTGATGAAGATGATGAAGCAAATGAAATCATTGTTCAACAAAACCCTATCACAGATACATATGTAACAGAAGGAAATAATGTGATTAACATAGAAGTAGTCAAAGCTGCTTTAAATGGTGAATCATCAAGTGAAGAGCCTGCTAGAGAGCTTACAAATGAAGAAAAAAGAAAATTATGGTTCAGGGCAGAGCAAAAGGAGTTGGAGCTGAAGAAGAAGATGCGTGTCCCGGGTGCTGGAGAGCTATCAGGAAATATTTTGAGCTGGTTCTTTGATCGAGTATTGCAGCTATTCATTATCAAACAAAAAGATGGTCTCCAGTATCTCCGAAGAACTCTGAAAGTCTTCAATTCCTTGCCAAAGATTGAAATAAAAGCATTAGCGTGGAAGGAGCTTATCAACATCGGCGACGACCCTTATGCTGAAATAATCGCGAAGATCATCAGAAAAGAAGGGAGGTCTAGGAAATTCGAGAGGCTCAATCCAAGGGTGGGTAAACGAGTGATGGACAATACTCGAATTGACCCTCTAACTGGTCGTCCGTGGATGAAAATTCAATACAAACCAGTTAGATGTCTGAAGAAGGTTCCTCTCAAGCCAATGCCACAGGATATCATGAAGAATCTATATTGGTGGTACGTGGAAAGTGAGACAGGAGAAGCTGTGATGGAGGACTTCGAAGAAAAAGTAATTCTTAGAGTCTACGATCCCCTTCACCTAGTGAACCTTTCTAAAGATGACATGCAAGTGCTTCACGCTCATCAAATCTCAAGCGACGCACATATGGAAGGTGAGGCTAGAAAATATCAAAATGTAGTTAAAGTATGTATTGAGCAAGGGTTGTATGCTGGCAGCAGTTTAAATAAACAAAGTTCTTAAACAAAATGTAAATAATTAGAAGCTATCGTCAAGGGGGAGTTTGTTGGTACACCCTGTGTGACGATAGCAGTCTAAGTGTACTAGCATTTTGGTTCAAGTAATATTACAAAGTATTGAGTATTAACGAGTGTTTGATATATGTGTTTATATATGTTTGATAGTTATTGATTGTATGTTTGAACTTGATGTAATGTATTACAAGAAGTTCAAACTTAAAGTTTAAAGATAAATTCAAACATAAGTTAAGTTAAAACATAAGTTCAAATATAGGTTTAATATGAAAGTCGAATTTAAAGTAAATTCAAATTCACTAGTAAATGGCATTCGAATTTATGGCAGATTCGAATGTGAAGTATAGGGCAGATTCGAGAGTGTCAATGGGACAAACTCGAATGGGCCTTGGGCCTGATTCGAGTTTGGCCCATGACAAACTCGAATAAGCCTCTATAATTAGGGATTAACTCGAATCATTAAGGGACCTTTGCAGAATTCGTGTGAGATTAAGCAAAAGGGCGATCTCGAGTTTATCAGTGATATTAGTGTGTTTTTGGAGAGAATCATCGCGTAGGTTCGTTCGTTAGTGTTCGTACAGCGTTGTGGTAGTCTCCGTGTTCCGTGTGAGTGTTATATCCGTCAAGCTGTTATCGAGGATTCCGCACTGGTTGACGGTGTCGCGTCAGGATAGATCTTCGTAGAGTCAAGACCTTACAGGCGGTGTCTGAATTGAAGGGTATGTGTCGTCCTCAGGCTATAGAGCTAAAAAGAAAACATGATGATCAGGATGACCCTGATCATCCTGAGGCGGAGAAACGCCCACGAACAGAGCCTGAGGGTGAGGTATCAGGTTTGGGGGAGCGGCAGAAAAGGGAGAAAGTGGGGAAGACACAATGACAAAAGCCTCGGGGGTTCAAGGAGAGGAGGATTTGCTAAAGGCAATAGTATTGTATGAGCCACAACCTGAGAATGTCGAAGCTGTGACACTATCTGACCATAGATTCCAATACCTGAACCTAAAACCTCCTTATACTTTGATTTCCTAAACTTTCCTACCCATCAACCTCAACAAGCAATTATATACAAAATAACGCTCCCCTGCCCCACACCCAATCTCAAACTTATCTACAACATATCTACCTCCACCATTACCCAGAAAAAGCAGCTGAGACACCTAAGCCCTCAGGTCCTCGAACACAAGACTGCTTCCAAGAAACTACTGACGAGCCTGCATTGATTTTTTATAAATGGGACCTCGTTGGGTCGATTAATTCTCAAAGGGAAAAGTGCATTCCCTCGCACATGAAGAAAGGGACAAATTAAGACTCGACCACTAGGGTCGAGTCTATAAGGTATTGGAGATCCACGCAGTAGAGGCTAAAGGACCTCCAGTACAAGGGCTCAAAGAATATCTAATGAAAATGAAAGCTGAAGACTTTCTTCAGCCTTACCTGGAAGACAAATTCAGAGATGTCTTTATGAAGAACTTGGGCAAATAAAGTAGATGGCTGCTCATTGAGTTAAGTAACGTATCTAGAGCAGAGCAGGCCGATCACAATCAACTGATGTTGTGGGAGACTAAACCCAAATTATAATACTGGTGTATGTCAAAAAACATGAAGAATGTCTCGATATCAATGTACAAAAGGGCCCGCCTCTACACACCTTCATTCGAAATCATAAGAGCTGATGGTTCAACTCAGCTTCATCTTTAAGTGATTTTGACTTCATGACACTTGACGACATATAGACGATGCACAACAAATTGAAGAATAGGGTCAATGGAAGATTGAGTCATGTCACTACACTAGCAGCCCTCACTCGAAGCATGAGAACACATTCCACGATTATGTGCTTAATAGATTTTCAACTAGCTTTGGAGAGCTAGTTTGTCAAAGTTGGTCTTAAAGCTCTGGATCAGACTCTCTACGAGATACACCATCATCCCATGTACCGAGTTTTCAAAAGACCTGAGCAAGGGGTAATCTTTTTAAACAAAAGGGGATACAAACGGTTCTTGCGATCCGATGAAATCTCTTGCTGCTCTGACGACACTCTTCGTACAATAAGAGTCGAGTTGAATGGAAGACTCCAAGAGGATGATGCCATGAAGTTTGTGGAACTCAAAAAGAAGAAGTACAAGATAACTGAGACGCAATCGAGCTTATCAATGAAAAATTACATGTGCGACAGGTAATCAGAAGGTTCGATGTCATCCTCGGGCTGAGAGAATCTTATGAAAGAGCTTTCCATCTTCCACAGTGATTGAAAAGGGAGTGATTGTTAGATTTATAATTCCAATCCTGTGGGTATATTAGGTAATTATTTTACTTCCATGTAATTGTCATTTATTGTTGAGAATATATTTTTTGTTTATGAATATTAAAGTGTAAGGCCTTGTTTGTAATATACTTAAAGTTGTTTTAGTATATAAATATGCTTTCAATGTAACAGTACAGAAGTTTTTAAGAGTTAGTTGTTCATATACATTGATTCTCGTATTGTATTGAAAATATTCTCTCAATATCAAATCATTCGGTTATGCCTGATTCAATATGTTATTGTTGTTCATCTTGATTTTCGTATTAGATTTTGATACTACCAATTGGTATCAGAGTTTGTTTTGGAAATTTTTGAGTGATTAATTTTGTTTTTTCTCGAGTTATTGAGTTTTTCTCGAAAAAGTTCAAAAATCCAAAAATCTCATAGGGTTTTGGTTCTCTGGGTGATTGAATCTCTGTTTTTGATCGAGTCTCGCATTTGAAAAGATGAATAAATTGATATAATTTACGAATTCCATCTCAAAACATACATAAATTAATTGCAAATATTTTGATTTTTTGAAAAACTGTGTGTTCTTGAAGTTTTTGCTCGATTTTGGGTGTTTAATCGAGAATTGGCCAAAGTCATTTCACAAAAAGTGTTTCTGTGCTAAGTTAGAGTTTTTATTACAAATTTCAGATCATTTGGTGAATGTTTTGTCCAAATCAATGGATTTAGACTTGGTTTTCAAAAAAACGATTGAATTAAGCTGACTTTTCAACGTTGTTCAAAATTTATAAAGT
This sequence comes from Centrapalus pauciflorus, assembly GCA_020465985.1. NCBI lineage: Eukaryota > Viridiplantae > Streptophyta > Magnoliopsida > Asterales > Asteraceae > Centrapalus > Centrapalus pauciflorus. Next base: position 248,727 of record JAANYP010000832.1, on the reverse strand, counting down.
ATTATACGAATTTCATTCCATTTTATTCAAATTTTGATGTGTATTCTGCGAGATTTATATCAAAGACTTCAAGATTTATTCATAAATACCCCAAGTTCATCATCAATTATTCGAATTTAATTCCACTATGTTCGAATTTTATCAGCATTCATTCGAGTTTTACTCAAAGTCATTCGAGATTCATGCTATAGACTTCGAATATTATTTTAAGTCTTTCTAAGTCCTACAAGATTCACTACATTCAGTTTGAGATTCACTACATTCTATTCGAGATTCAGTATATTTTCTTCGAGATTCAGTTCATTCACTTCGAGATTCATCTAATTCATATCAAGATTTACATCGTCACATCCGAGATTCAGTTTTCTTATTTTGAGATTCGTTTCACTTAAATTTCACTCACCTTTCCATATAAGGTCTTGGAAGATCAAAATATTTGATCAAGATATCTAAAGATGCTCTTGCAATGGGAACAAAAACCAAACATCCAATTCTTTACAGAGGTGAATATGTTCAATGGAGGGAGAGGTTTCTAGAATTCATCAGTTTTCAAGACTTAGCTGAAGAGATTCAAAAATCACTAACGGATGGCCTAGCAATGTTTTATGTAACAATTCCTGCAGTTCCAAATGGGAACCCTCCAATTCTAGAACGGACAGAAGAGGTTACTGATGCAAATCTGTCTTAGGCTCAAAATAAAAGGAAACATGGAGATAAGAGTGCGAGGAAGTTTTTGCTACTGTCTATTCCTAATGACATTTACATCAGTGTCACGAACAGTACAACTGCCAAATCCATATGGGATGAGGTATGCAAGTTGATGAGAGGTTCTGACAAAGATGCAACTAACAGAGAAAGAAACAGTCTGATGACATTTGAGAATTTTCAGGCCAGAGAAGGGGAATTATTGGAGAATACCTATTACAGGTTTGTAAACCATGTCAGTGAGATCAAGAGGAACGGAGTAGCTAAATCAAACTTGCACATATGCTATCAGCTCTCCTTTGAGAGTTGGTATTGAATCAACCAGTACCCCACTGGTGCATGCACACCCTCCATCCACTCGTCTTCTTCTCAACAAGAAGATGTTACATTTTTGCACAAGGATTTTGCATATACACTATCTAGGGAACATTTAGATTCTGTGTATATTGAATACATTACACAACTACCCCAGTGTACATTTCTTGATTCTGTAGATATTGTATACACTGATAGGCCACTTTAGTCGGTAGCATGTGTTGCAACAAGTACAGAAGGACTTTGTGTCCATGTCGGAATAACTATTCTGTCAGATGCATCTAATGCACCATCACAAGAAATAGTTAGAAGTCCTACTAGAGCTTTTTTATTTCCATATCTGAAAGTAGGCTACACATAGGTTCTTTACACAAGTTCCACTACTGTGACAACTGGTAATCTTCATGATCCAAGAGTTAGTACCTTACCCTTAACAACACAAAAACATATGGATGTTGCAATACAAGGAGTTTGTTGGGTACAAATATTAATAGAGATAAAAACAATTATATTGTTTGTATGTTCAGGGATCTAATTCTAAATAAGAAATAGTTTATGGGTTGTTTGTGTAAGTACTTAATACATGAATGTTGAGAGAGTATAATCGTGCTTTGCAAGAAAGCCATGAACCTCAATGTAATTTCTTTCTCTTATAATCATACAACTTATTGTATCGATTGGATTGTTTTGTTGTTTATAGTTTTTGTTAGATGTGATTGAATTGCATGAAATATGAATTACAATTGGTATCAGAGCTTTAGGATGATTTTTTGACTGAAAATTGATATTCGAAACAGTTCTTGATATTTTTTTCAAAAAATTGAATAATCAACTAGGGTTTTAATCCTGTTGATTGTTGCTCATGATTCTTGGATCGAAGGAAGGTGATTGGTAAACGATTACTTTGATCATAACCTTGTTTCGAATTTCCAAACACAGAAAAAGATCCTTTGATTTTTCAGAAAAGACGAAAAAAAAACTCGTGTTCTTCACTGTTTCATTAAAAAAAACAAGGGTTTTAATATGTTTTTAAAAAAAGTTCTTTCAAAAAAAGTGTTTGAAATCAAAAACCTCACCTTCGATATCAATTTGGGTTCAATTAAGGCATTTTTACAAAATTAATTGAAATCCAGACTTGAAAGTCTTGAAAAAACTCAGAAACTCGATTATAATTGTGTTCAAGTGTTACTCGAGTTGACCACACTTGTTACTCGAGTTGACGGAACTTGTCATTCGAGTTGAATATAAGATTCAATCGAGTTGAACATAAGATTTAATCGAGTTGATTTCAGAAATAGTAGAGTTGACTCGAATGTCATTCGAGTGGACTTGAACTTCATTCGAGTTGACTTGAATTTCAGTCGAGTTTACTTGCAATTTCAGTCGAGTTGAAACTACTCTGTTCGAGTTGGAAACAACCTTCACTTGAGTTGTAAGTCTTTCGAGAAAACATCAGACTTGATCGAGTTGGTTTTTAATGTTATTCGAGTTTGTCCTTAGGCACATTCGAGAAAGATTCTTCTTTATTCGAGTTGAATTCTTATGTCTATCGAGTTGAGTCATTCAATATCCGAGGAGCTTTAAGTGTCAATCGAGTTTTATACTCAATTTTTTTGAAAAAGTGTCTAAGTGTTGGGAATTTTAAATTTTTAAGAAAAATGTCACATTTTTCAAGAAATTGTTTAAATCTGTGTTTTTCTAACATTGGTCTCTGAAAGATTGACTTTGAAATTCTATCAATAATATTTTCAAATTATTGTCTGGAAACCTCATGCTTTAAACAGAAAACCACATATTTTTATAATTTCTAGCAAAATATTTTATTTTTTCTATTTGCAGGATTTCATTTGTTTATCTGTTGAATCTAACATGCTTATTATTTTTCACAGGTTTCAAATGGTTTCGCAAGCTCAATCCCAACCCTCAAACTTCTCTAACTCCCATTCTTCATCAAACGACACCCTCGTGTCTAAACCAGTTCGATCCGCATCAGTCACTCGACCTTCACCTTCTACCCTCATTCCCGATAACCAGTTTGTCAAACCTAAATATTGCTTACCATTCCGAGATAATAACCATCGCTTTGACACCAAGTCATTAAAGTAAGCCATCCAATCATTGTAGATATCCTCAATGGTCATTTTTTGGGATATCTTCTTCAATACAAACCTTCCATTCCTCAGGTTTATCTTCAACAATTCTGGCATACAGTGAAGTTTATCCCAGCTGATGGTAACCATCGACCAGTTCAAAACCAAAATAACCTTAACCAGACTGAGACATAATCTATTCCTGCCTCGTAGAATAGATACAATGAATTTCCCAGAATTTGCCAACTTTGAAGATTTCGTATCAGATGAGGAATTGGTGCATGATTTAATATGTTTGGGATATTCAAAGCCATTACCTAAGAGTTCAAAGTTCCATCAAAATGGACTGAATGGTGAATGGTACACTCTCTTTGGTATCATCAACCGGTGCATGACGTCGAAGCACACGGGAATAGACAGATGTAGTATACTCTGTCTCAGAATCTTTCATGGCATAGCTTTTAACAAGCATTATGACTATGCACAGTGTATTTGGGAGGACCTTAAGGAAGTCGTGCTAGCAAAGACGACAAACCGTTCAAGAAAATTTGTCCCTCTTCAACGCTTCATTCAAATCCTTATCAGACGCATTCTAAGGGCAAATTAAAATATACCGAAACGATCAAGTTCTCAACGATGTCCCGTTTATGTAATGATGAGCTTACACGAAGTACCAGATTCTCCAAATGCCAATATGATGCCTATTCCAGAAGCATTGTTGAAATATGCAGATCAGGAGAGTGAGAATGTAAGGCTATACAGAATGGATCACGCTCCTATAGAGACCCAAGAACCGGGTTCTCTTAACCAAGGAGTTGTAGGAGAGGAGGAACTTTAGCATGGGGCTGAAGTTCAGGGAAGCCAAATAGTGTCTGAGGGAGCAGAATTTAATGTGAGGGGTGGTGAGGGAGAAGCTAGTAGCTCCGATTTTGAACGAACATTGTCAAACATTAATGAGGGAACTGCAGAAGGAGAGGATGATGATGATGATGATGATAAAAGTGGGCCTGATCATAATGAGGGAGGTGCTGCATTAGTTGATATAATAGAAATAGCACGGCAGAGTGTGAGGGATGTACCAAGCCCAAAAAGCCGGGAGAGAACCACATATGCTGCTTGCTCCCAACAGGGAGTTAGCATTGAAGAAGTCAGTATCCCACTAACGATTGCACACTCCACCGGCCATTCAGACTCCTCTCAACACGAAATTGTTTTCTTTGTTTACCGGGATGAAGCTCAACTGATATCCGATAATCCTTTTGAGTTGATGGATATTGAAACATGTACACATCTGCCCGAGTGTACGACTTCTTTTGTTGCACTTAGTTTAGAACCGATACACACTAGGACACTTTCGTCTACTTCATTTGTTGAAGTAAGTGCAGTCGAACTAAGTGTCACTGCAGGAACAACCTCAGTAACAGAAGCATTTGTTGCTCCGTCACTTGAAGTGGTTGGAAGTCCAATCAGAGCCACATCATTGCCATCTCTGAGCACTGGCCACGCAGAGGTTCTTTTTACAAGTTCAAATGTCGTGTCAACTGGAAGTCTAAGTGACCCAGTAGTTACTCTTTCCCCGTTCGTTACTGAAACATCTTTAATTCAAGCATTGAATGCTGCTGTTTCCGGAGTGAATAATCATTTGACAGCCCAATTGTCAGAAGTCATGTCTCAGATGACTAATATCCAATAGTTTTTAAAGAACAAGTCTGTGGCAAAAGAAACTGTGAAGCAACCAGATTCACATCAGGCTATAGACGAGCTACGAGACTTTGTTTTTGAACAATTTGATGAGATGCGAGAACGCTTGATAGGGTTGGAGAGTACAGTGATCACGACATTGGGAAACTTATCTGAACGAGTATCGGCTGTAGAGCAAACGTGTAAGGCTCAAGCTTCAGTGCCAAAACGAAAACATGACGAGCATGATGATGACTCCGATGATGCTCCTCATGAGGGGGAGAAGAGGAGGAAGCTTGATGAGCCAACACCTGGTCTATTGATGATTACGTATCCAAAGAAGGAGACTGAGGCTCAAGAGAAAGGAGAAGCCGGAAGCTCAAAAGAACCTGCTGATGTTCAAGAAGGACAGGAATTGATTCTTTATGAAGTTGTTCCTGTTCCATTGAGCATTCAGTCAGAGTTCTATAATTTTGATGAATATGAAGATTCAGATGAAGATGTTCAGGAGCAAATTCCAATGATTGAGAATGTTGCAGAGAAAGTAGTGGAGATTGAAGAATGAGATGATGATGATGTCATTGAGTTGACAGATGTTGCAGTTCGAGCTGAAAGAATAGAAGAAGAAGAAGTTTTGGTTCAGGATATCCTCAAAGATGATATACCTATACCGACGGTTGAAAAGCCTGAGGTTACGGTCCAAGTCAAGGAAGAAGAGATGGACCCATTCCATGTAGAGAGTTTTATTCCTCTAGTTGTTAAAGAAGTCAATGAGTTTGAGATTATGGAGAGGTTCTTTAATGAATATGTCTTAGAGGATGAATCGCAAAGACAACATCAACTAAGGTTTGAAGCTCAAAGAAATGTTCAAAGGGAGATTAATGACATGTTGTGTATTCTGAATGAAGAAGAAGTAAGAAAGAAAAAGAAAAAGGGTTTGGAGCTTTCGTCTAAAAAATCTGCTGAGTTTACAAGGAAGAGGAATAAATTGCCATAACTTGAAGATTACCTTGAGAAGAAGATATTTTACAAAAAGCAAACTTTGTGCACGTATCTGAAGTTACTTAGAGTTTTAGAGCCAAATAGACCGAATCTAGCTAATTATGTAAGTTTTCTTCAGAATAAGGATCAAAGTGCAGAAAAGGTCATAAGTGAGTTTCCGATTGTTGACTTGATAAAGATAGAGAAAGACAGGATTGTGAAGATTTTTTATCCTACTTACACGGTCACTAGATCAGACGGAAATACTTACACGTTTACAGAAGCAGACATGTTTTGGATGAACCTGGTTGATATTAAAGACTTGTTTGATGTACTTTGCAGAAATAAATAGAATGAACACTATAGGTTTGCTCTAAAGATGTTGTTTCATTTCATGCACATTAAGCTCGTTCTCATGTCAGTGCAAGATCTTCAAATCGGTGTTGAAAGAGGCATGCGAAAGATAAATGTAACTCCACCGAATAGGGAAATCAAGTTTGTAGGGGAATTGAAAGAATATCAAGTTATAATGGTGAAGCGTCCAGCTGTTATGTACAGAGATAAAAATCGAAAGCTGAGAGCAATGAGGAGTATTGAATTAAGCAAGTTCTGTGATGGAACTCTTCAGAAGGTAATGAGTGGGCTGAAAGGAAAATTGGCTGCTGATCAAAAGAGGAAAACTAAAAAAGGAGCCCTCAATGCTTATGATAAAAGACTCATGGTACAATTCATTTCAAAGATAAAGTGGAGGCTATCCAACAGAATAAGTGTGAGGAAATTTGAGATGAAGTTGGGGCTGACAAAGTAAAGACTTGTCTTATTTCATCAAAGGGGGAGAATGTTGGAACTTATTTTGTTGATCAAATAAAAGTCTAGGGTACCAAATGTAAATAGCTCAAAGTTATAAATAGAATATAAATATTAACTTTGACTTTGTAATAGGTGCTGATCTGACATTTTGTAAATCATTTTTTGCACGGAAATTCAGAAGGGAATTAGGGCTACAGTACGTTGCTCATCTCATCTCTTCTCTGTAATTGTTCGAGTTTTATGCTTTATTGATCGAGTTTTATGCTTTATTAATCGAGTTTCATGCTTTATTGATCGAGTTTCATGCTTTATTGATCGAGTTTATTGCTTCTTTAATCGAGTTTCAAAGAGAGTCATCCAAGTTGCATTGTTCATCAACCGAGTTTCATATAAAGTAATTCGAGTTAGACTACAAGTTAATTCAAGCTTCATTCTCAATCATTCGAGTTTATACTTCTTCTTTCGATTTTGGTGATTCTTTATTCGAGTTTGAGCCTTCATTATTCGAGTTTGATACTTATTCATTCGAGTTTCATCATACTTTTGACTGTTTGACCTTAGCTGCTTAAATTGGCCATAACTTTTGACTGGAACATCGTTAGAAGGCCTACTATACGTCAAATCGAAGCTTGAACAGATATCTACGATTTCTTGTGTAGGCAAAGGCAATTAAGTAAATTTTCGAGGCCCAAATCCACTCCAGAAAAAGTTACGGGCATTATTCTGCAGAAAAGCTAAAATTTCAAAGTCAAAAAGTCAATTCAAAGCTGTTTTTTCACAAGTTATCATTTTCAGATATAATTTCAAAGTTTTATCAGAATTCACTTATTTTTCCATAAAAGATATTGGTAGTTCATTTTTTTGCAATTCAAAATGGTGTTTGAACAATTTTCAAATTCTGAGCTGATTATCAAACTTACTGAATCTAAAAAGATTCGTAAGAACAATTACGACATTTTCGTTCAGTTAAATACTGATAAACATTTGGCGTTACATGATGTAAGAATACTGAATGAAGAAATTCAGAGCTTAAAAGAAAAACAAAACTCTGAGAGTTGTGCTCATCAAATGAAAATATCTGAATTACTTAAAGAACTTGATGAGCTGAAACAATAAAATTTTCAAAATGCAACTCAACTAAAATATTTTTTGCCTGAAAGATCTGATTTTTACAAGAAAGTTAAAGATCTTGAAGAATTACTTTCTAAGACAAATCATACTGATAAAAATTGTGTTTTAAACAAATCGGAAGAATTTTTTGCTGTTGAAAAAGAGTTGTCTTTAACTAAAGATTCTCTTGAGAACGAAAGACATGCGTTCTTACTGAAAGAACAAGATTTTAAAACAAAATCTAAGTTGTTTGAAGATGAAAGAAATATGTTTTTAATAAAATAACAATCTTCTAAAACTGATTTCCACTCATTTGATAATAACAGAAATTCTTATTTGGTCATTATCATAGGATTAGAAGATCAGATACTTCATCTTTCTAAACAATTTAATGAAATTCCTTCTTCAAAAGAATCAGAGGTTAAAGATCCTTCAGTTTGTTCAAAATCTAAAGTTGATCAATCTGATTTATCTACAGAATGTGAAAAGAAACCAACTAAATTTTCTAAATTTGATTCTTCTTCAGATCTTAAACTTAAGTATCTGTTAAAGATACACAGAGGCAAAGATAAAATTGTTGAACAACTTCTGGTCAAGATTTACATCGGTGAATCTTCGAAGTCAAATTTTCCTAAAGTTTCTGAAAATACTGGTCATTCTAATCAGAAAACATTTTAACAGAAAAATACCAAGTATTATCAGAAACAGGCAAGAACCGGACAGTTATTCAGAAAGCAGAGTTCAGAAAATTCTAATCATTCAAAGTCAAGTTTCTTTAGACACTCAGATATTAAATTTTGAAATACTTAAAGAAATTTGTTTTTCTGCTTTTGAAAGAGAAGCTTATAGTTATAATATGCAATGGGTACCTAAATCAAAGTACCAATGGGTACAAAACACATTTTGAAATGGGTACCCAAGAGCGCTAACAAGTCTGGATCCAAATCTGTTTGGATACCAAAGACATCTTAAATTTTGCGGGTTGTAGGTTTCTTATCATTTCAGATAAGAACTCATTCTTCAATTCAGTATTGACTCCTGTTCAATTTAGTTCAGAGCCCGTTTTTCAGTTCAAACGGTATTCACTCACATCAGAGTAGAACCCAGAATGGTTTTTAGTCATATCAGACTAGAACTCGGTCTTCATTGGAAATGGCTTTTGTACTTCTCAGTACAGAACCCAAGCTAAAGGCTTTCAGTTACTTCAGTTTGAAACCTTAGCTTCCGTAACAAAGGCTTCTAATCATTTCAGATTAGAACCCGAGTCTGAGAGACAAATCTTACTGGAATTCCTGCCCTGTATTCAACTCCGAAGCTGAAATTGACAAAGAAGGAGTTTTATTTTCATAATTTTTTGCTCCTGTGTACTTTCCATGAGTTGAATAACTTTTTGTGCTTATTTCCAGGGCGAGTTTCAGAAGAACTATGACGAAGACATTTTTCAAAAACTATGTGTAATATTCACGAACAAACCTTATGCACACATAAAGAACATTTTTGAGCTGAAAAACAAATTATTTTCATAATCTTCTGATTCGCTGAATCTCTCATTGAGATTAATTGATCTAATCTCTTTGATGTTCAAAATCTCATTAGTTCTGAAATTCTCTTTAACATTCTCCCGTTCAAAGAATTCTCCCATATTCTTCATGAGCTAATATTTTCATAACAAGTCTGATTCATTTCATACCTTATATCAGATTGTATATTTGATATCTCGCAAATTATCATTCCCAAAATTTATTGTGATTATCATCTCCGATATCATATGAGCTGAATTTCTTGATATCCCATGAGCTGAAACGCTTAAGATTATATCTACTAACACCGATTATGCACCTAACTGTGTGATAAGCATAAATATCGCTTCTATGGTCTAACAAGAACCGAAAGACCTACCCAAGGAGCTGGTTTATAGTTTGTGTGGGTGAGGGTTCTTTAGGTTTATTAGTTGAGAAGTGTCAGTTATCACTGACAGGGTCGAGTAGAGGTAAAATATTAATGAGAGGGATATTAAAAGGAGATGGTGGTGCATCAGGTCATGCTTTCATTCTAAAGCTGATTGACATTATTTCTGAAAAAAGTGAGCCGGAGAGAGCTTAGTTGAAAAATGTTGAGTGCTGAGAGTTAAGAAAGGATTAAAAGAAAAAAAAAATCCTACCTAAACTGTGTCGGCTGGGCAAACCACATAATCTATCAAGCCCTAGGCGATTTGATATTGAAAAAGACGTCATGGACCCAATGACGCATGCACTTAACCCCACCAACTACTCAGTTATCTCTCAAAAGATTTATGTTTCAATAATCACGAAGTTATACCACATTTCTATCGATATATCATTTGGATATTATTGATATTGAAACAAGGAAGACATTTGTTGTGGTCTCCACTTTCATTTGATGCACATTGTGTCTAGAGCTGATTATATACACTTGTAGGACACATCGAGTCTAACAGTCTACGTGACTATAAACTGCTAGTCCAAAGTGACTAAGTCGGAACAAATATGAGTGATTCTTTCATGATAAAGAATTTCACGATGACTATTTGGAAATCCTACTAGTGTTACCATCATGCCAGCGCTGAACGTAGGTCACATTGATTATGTCTATTGTGCAAACAGGAATCCTATGTGGACCTGGACACGTTATTTTACATAATGAATGTGTTTCGTTTTTCCCAAAGTTGAAAAGCTTTGTTTTTGTTTTGAAAAGATGTAGTTTGAATTCGAGGGGGAGTGAAATTTTTTAAGGGAGTGAGATAGATTTGTTTAGTATAGGGGAGAAGATATCAGTTTAAGGGGGAGAAATTCAATTTGTAATAATTTGAAATTTTAATTGTTGTTGTATTTTATCTACTATAAATTCATTGCATTTATGTCTCTGAAGATGTTACATGAAGTTCATAATCATTATGATCATCATGAGGGGGAGAAAAAGTTGAATTTCATAGACAACTGTTGAGTAGTTTGAAGACAACTGATGATAATTTCAACAACATCTCAAGATAATTGATCAAGTGAGACATTCAAAATATATTCAAGATTCAAGGGGGAGTGTGCTTATAAGAAAAGAGAAGATCTGAGAAGAAGAGATTTGAAGATCAGAGAGAGACAAATAAAGAAGAAATTTTATCTAAAGATTCAAAGATGAAAGAGAAGAAAAGAGAAAAGAGTTGAAGTTCCTGACTTGGGCTTTAAATGAAAAATTATTTTCATCTCTAAGGGGGAGATTGTTGGGTACAAATATTAATAGAGATAAAAACAATTATATTGATTGTAGGTTCATGGATCTAATTGTAAATAGGAAATAGTTTATGGGTTGTTTGTGTAAATACTTAATACTTGTGTATTAAGTATAAATTGGAATGGTATGTGCACTGTTGAGTTACGATTGAAAGAAAAAGTCAGAATTCACACATGAATGTTGAGAGAGTATAATTGTGCTTTGTAAGAAAGCCATGAACCTCAATGCAATTTCTTTCTCTCTTGAATATACGACTTGTTGTATTGATTGAATTGTTTTGTTGTTTATAATTGTTGTTAGATGTGATTGAATTGCATGAAATATGAATTATCAGAGTTAATAAGCAAATGAGTTCGCAGTTTGAGATGATGATGACTCAGATAATAAGTATTCAAAGGGTTAAAAGGAAAGGATACTGCTACGACTGAAGAAGAAAAATTGGATTCAAATGTTGAACTAAGATGCTTTTGTGAAGAATAGTTTATGCAGATGAATGAGAGGATGTCTAGGTTGGAAGCAACAGTTGTGAATGCTCTTGGTGCTTTATCAGAAAGATTCTCTATCCTTAAATAAACATGCAAGTGACAAGCTTCTAGATCAAAACGAAGGCATGAGGATCATGACACCGATGATGCTCCTCGTGAGGGGGAGAAGAGGAGGAAGCTTGATGAATCGAATAAAAAGTTGGTTGTTTATCGAGCTAAGAAGTCAGAAGGAGGGGTATAAGAAGATGGTGGTGTGAAATCGGACGAACCAGTTGCTTCTCAACATGGTTTGGAATTGATTCTTAATGAAGATGTTTCAGATCCGGTGAGTATGCAATTTGGATTCAAAATCAATTTAGAAGAGTATGTATAATCAAATAAATAAGATGATGTGTTGTTGATTAAGGGAGCTGAATAAGAGTTAAATATATCTTAAACTGAACCGAAAGCATTTGAGTTTACTAAAACATCAATCAGAGCATAATGGCTTGTGGATGAAGAAGAGTTAGTGGATGAGATATTAAAATACGATGTACTGGATTCTAGACAGACACCAACGGTTGCAAAGCCTGCAGTAGCAGAGTATGACGATACATTGACTCCACTGTTTGGTCTCCAATACAATCCTGAGACTAAGTGGTGATGAAAACATTTACTCAGTTTGATGCTGTAAATATGTAACAACCTAACTTTTAACCGAACTTTAATTTCTGAATCTGAGATAATAATGTAATTTTATTAACTTATTTTTTTTGGAATTTAATTAAGTAATGAAATTATTTAATCAAATTATACAATTGATATAAATTATTAGATGATAAAAATTAAAGAGATGTAAAATACAAAAGTATAGTGGGTTAAATTGCAAATATAGCTAAGTTAAGTATATTAACCAATTTAATGACAATTAACACACATTAAAGATTTTACACACTCTCTCTCTTCTCTCTCTCCTAATTCACGGCTCCTTCACCAAAATCATCTTGAAAATTATGAATTTTGCCTTCAATTGAAGATTGAAGCAAAGAAGAAGATACAACAATCATCATTCATCATCAAACAACAAGATTTTGAGGTAATATTTCATTTAAAATTTGAAAGATTATACATTTAGTTCGGTTTTGTTAAAAACCGAAACCAAATATTTAAAACATAAAATTTCATGTTGCATGTTAGTAGAAATGAATAGAAATCATGTATATAGGTTATTAGTTGTTAAAGAAACAGAAATCAGTAGTTGGATTGTCCAAAATAATTATAAATCTGAAATCTTGTAAAATAATGTGTTCTTGATCAAAAATATTGATTTTTGAACGATCTTGATCAAATTATAGTGTTTTTGGAAAGGAAAATAGTATAATTATAACCCAAATATGATAATACAACATTATATTACATTGCACGTTGATAAAAATGAGTTTTAGAGTGAAAATGGTAAAATCCGTATGAATATGACCAAGAACATCAAGAACATTTCTGGAAAAATTCTAAGTATAGGATCCGAATTCGGTTAGATCCGACTTCGGATGGTGTGCCATTTTCGGATCCCACTTCGGATCTGCTTTGGATGATCCTAATTCGGTCCCTATGTCCTAATTTGGATGTGTACTTTGGATCTTGATTTGGTCCTAATTCGGATGCCCCATTTCGGATGGCTTAGCTGGTCCGAATCCGGTTGACACATTTCGGATAGGTCCGAATCCGGATGGTCCGAATTTGGGGGATCCGGATCCGAATGGATTATTTTGATAAATTAAAATAACAACTAAATGATGTTTTATAAATTCAATTCCCATGAATTTATGATGAAAGATTGAATAAAGCAATATGAGATATATTAATATTTATATCTCATTAAGATTACAAAGAGTCAATGAGAATGCAAATGAATGATTGATGAGTTATCAATATCAGAATCAGATAAAATAAAGAGTTTTAAGCTAAAAGCTAATGATATTGATATGACATGATTCTGGACAAGTTCAGTTAAATTCTGAAGAAAGATTTTAAGATTAAAGAGATTGAAAGCGGATCTTGATTTGAAAAGAATTGACAGAGATCAGATTTATAAAGATTTTAAGATAAATCCTGAGATAACTCAGGTGGTGTATTTTATATCTGCTTGATAAAGACCCCAAACCAGTGAGTTATAGATATTCAGCTTTACATGCGAGATTTCCGGTTGAGACATATTGTTGATGATAGATTATATTGACATTCATACCTGATCAGCTGAATTGAGACCTGTGCTCACCATGGTTCGGTGATGCCAAGTGTATCATGATAGCTATTTGATTATCATTTCACATGACATTGCATTTACAGTTCCTTTTAGATATTGCTATGAGATTTATTGCGATAATGACTTTAATTATTTATGCTTCACTTTTTCTCGCACCTTTGACATATCAATTCAGCTTAAGATGATTAGCCATGACGGTCTATTGTTCTAGACCATGCTATTTCACCAGTTCTATGGAACTTGGTATGATACTCCGATGTTCCGCCATGTTGATTTACTGGTAGCTAGCCCAGTATGTGGCTGATCCCCCCAATTTAAGCGTGAGCGTGGCTTGAACATCATCCAATTCTATGACTACTGTGTCTCAATCATGAGGACTTTAGCGGCACTCAAGATATATCACGCTAGACCCATGATCCGCTTGATAATGCATGTAATCTAAAAAATCTATATTCTCACTAAGCTTTGCTTACAATTGCTATTTGAACTTTTTACAGGAAAAGATAAAGGAAAGTCACCTGCCGGACCTAGTTTTTAGGTCTTACAAGATCAAGACAGAAGTTTTCATAGACCTCTACTCAGCAAACCCCTTTTTGGTACTGATTGGAAGATGACAATGTGGTGGTCTGGGTAGATTTATCTTGACTGTATGATGACATGAATTAGATTAGACTTGTGTCTTTTATAAGTTTAATTTGAAAACTGTAAACTGTATTAAACTTAATCCTAATATGTTTGTATTTTTAATTTCAATTACGCAACTTAATTACTCTATCTTAGTTATGATTGATATCGTGATGATGTGCGACCTAGACTCGTGACAACTGACCCGTAAGGGGTGGTCTTCACAGGTAGGTATCAGAGCCCATAGTTTGAGTGAATCAAGTATTACGTGAGTAATACTTTGTATCAAACTGAAGCAATACATATGTATCAATCATTTAGGTGGTTTGAACTGAGATAGGATGTACAGACTGTTAGGATGGGAAAAAGGGTACATAGATCTAAGTCTATAAACTGATAGTTAAATGATTTTAATTTTCAGCAAAGATGTCAGGATCAGGTGACATTCCTAACAACATGACTCCACAACAGATGTTTGAAATGATGCAACAATTATTAGCCCAACATTCTGAACAACAAAATAAGTATATGCAAGAACAACTTCAGGCTAGAGATGAGGCCGAAGCAAAAAGACGAGCTGATAAAAAGAATAAGAGAAAAGATAAACAAGTCCAGAATAAGGAATCTGATTCTGATAACTCGAACCCTGAAACCCAAATTGAACAACCGAAAGGTTGTAAGTTCAAAGATTTCAAAGCTAGCGGTGCCGTGAACTTTGAGGGTACAGTAAATCCAATTCAGGCGATGGATTGGATAAGTCATACTGAAGAATTCTTCTGAATTTCTGATTGTTTAGAATCCAAGAAGTTGAGTTATCCATCTGCACTGTTTGTTGGTGCTGCCCGTGCTTGGTGGAAAACCCAGAGAAGCATATATGGAGAAGAGGTAATACATACTTTAGAGTGGGATCAGTTCCTAGATATGTTCAATGCAAAATATTGTCCTGTTGACCAAAAAGACAAGATGGAGGTTCAATTGATGCAGTTAACTCAGGGAACCAAGACTGTTGATGAGTACGAGCACGAATTCTCGTGGCTTTGTGGTTATTCCTGGTATCAAGTAGCCACTGAAGAAAGAATAATGAATCGATTCCGCGGAGGGCTTAACCCGAGATATCGACACCCAATGAGAGCGATAAAGTATAATAGTTACCTAGAAATGGTTGAAGCGGCAAGACAGATCGAGAGGGGATATCTAGAGTATGGCGATCAATTCTATGCTCCATCAACGAACCCGACATGTCCATCTCCCCTAAAGAAACAAAGGTTCGGCAGATTCTTTAAGTCCAACAAACCGCAACCCCAGCAATCTCAACAATATAGTTCACCACAGAAAGCACAAGCATATTCTCTCACAAACGAACCACGATCTGCAAGAGATGCAGAAAATCACACATGGGATTGTGTAATCCGGACGACGTCACATGTTTTGCGTGTAGTAAGATCGGCCACAGTAGTGAAGAGTGTCCCCAGTGAGGACTTGGATATGCTAAATGCAGAAAACGAGGACACTTCATGTATCAGTGTCGTAGTGGACAACGAGGCCAATCACAATCATCAGCTGGAGGTTCTACTATTAAAAGTTCAGCTGCAACTCCAACTGCAAGGACTCGAGCATTTCATATAACAGCAGAGGAAGCGAATGAAACCCCTGATGTAGTTACGGGTATGTTTTTACTACCTCAATCCTTGCTCGCGTACTATATGATTCCGGTGCTAGTTGTTCCTTCATATCGAATTCTTTTGCACAAAGATTATCCAAATCTCCATCGAAGCTTCCCGTAGTACTTGATATTGAGATGGCCAGTAACAGTTACGTTATGGCTGATTCCGTATACTGTAATTGCACTCTGCTTGTCCATAATATCGTGTTCAACCTTGATCTTATCCCGATTCCATTAAAATAGTTTGACGTCATCATCGGCATGGATTGGTTAACGAACAATGAGGCTATGATTGTCTGCAACCGCCGAATCATCAAGATCAAATCTTCAGACGGTCGAGTTTTAGAAATCAAAGGTGACAAGCGAAAAGGTGCTCACTGCTTCATAACTATTGAGAAAGCGCGTAAATATTTGTCTAAGGGTCACGAATCCTACTTGTGTTTTGTCTCATCTGAAACTGTCTCTGAAGATAACAAGAAATCAATTTCTGATATCCCAATCGTCTGGGAGTTCCCAGACGTCTTCCCGGATGATATTTCTGAAGTGCCACCAGAACGTCAAGTCGAATTCGGCATTGACTTAGTTCCTGGTGCGGCTCCCATCGCCAAAGCTCCCTACAGACTTGCGCCTGTAGAAATGCAGGAAATGTCAAAACAATTGCAAGATCTGTTAGAGAAGGGATTTATCCGACCTAGTTGTAAATGTTAAATCCCGTATGTATTCAGCACCTTAATGATTTTCTCATCAAACACATGAAGAAAACAAGCTCAATAAATGTGTTTAATAAAGAAGAAGACAATATGAATGTTTGAATGCTTTGATGGAACAGTGGCGGCTGAAAGTAAATATTCAAATGGTCAACCGTGTATCTTTCTCAAAAGTAACCCTAGGAGCCTTTTTATAGGCTCCTTTAATTAAGTTACAACACTTGGCAACAATGACCCCTACACTTTTACATAGACATGAAATACATAGAAATAAATACAAGACAAATTACAATGAATATAAATATTACAAAATAACTCCTAGGATCGAAATAATAAATCTAACAATCTCCCCCTTTTCGATCACTTAGGAGGTCCTGGAACGCGGGCATGATCTGTGGATTCACGAAGACCAAGTATGACGTCAAATCGTCTGGTTACTTGTCTTGTATGTAGCCGCTCGTTCAGGTAGTCTATGCCGCTGAGTGTATTCTGTATCTCCGTAGGTGAGCATCTCTGTTCAGGATCTGGTTGAGCATCATAATCTTGTACTTTCTTTGTGAGAGCAGCTCGAACCAGTCGAAGTGTACCATCGGAATAGCAAGGTAGATCCTCAAAGCGCATATACCTTTTGTAGCCCTTGTGGTTCACATAAATAACACCCGGATCTCCTTTAAGTATCACTCTGTAGGCCGGGTGGTGGGCTAGGAGAAAGCTGTCTTGTTCCGGTGCACGTAGTCCTACCTTAACCAAAGCACTTTCGATCGCCATCTGAAAATCTCTTAGGCACATTATTATCGATCGGCGATTCATGCTTCGTACTAGGGCTCCTAGTGCGGTCATGTGCGATAGACGTTTCTTGATGCGATTTTTCAGAGTATTGTGAAGGAATTCAACGTCATCCGCACTTATGAAGTCAAGATCATTCTCGAAGATGTCATCTCCCGTCCCATCTTCTCTTTCCACTTGGTAGGATGGATAGAAGACTCTGGCTCTTTTGCACATCGTGATTGTCTTGAGCTTTTTGATCTTTGACTTCGACACCTTAGACCTTTGTTCCCGGAGCATCAATTGGTAGTATTCAGCCTGTTCAGCTTTGGAGACATTTGTAAGTTCCATGAGAAGGCGTCTGCTGAAGGCTCCAGGCTTCTTTCTGAAAACCATCTTGAACCTTTCTTCAAGATATGGATTTTGAAACTTTTCCGGGGGAAAGTTCTGCAGAAATTCTTTCAGGCCTTGAACGGGGGGTTCTTCGAGTTCAGATTTTTTTTGGCTTCAAGAAGCTTTATAATTGTCCCCCGCCGTTCTTGACGCATTTGGTCTTTTTCTTCCTGCGGCAGTGTGCGAACTTTTCCTTTGGTGTAGTGGTCTACCCAGAATAAATCGTCTTTTCTGTACACTCCAGGACCCTCCGGAGTCTCATCGAAGCAGTCAACCCTTTTTGTTGGGGAGGGACCTGAGCGTTGGGTTTGTTGGACTGGTGGAGGGCTTGGGGATCTTGGTGGGCTGACTGTAATGTGGGATTCTTTTAGTGATGGGGGAGCTTGGATGGATGAGAGTATGTCTTCCTGTTGGGCTCTGGATGGTGAATTCAGGAAATCGAAGGAAGAGGATGAGGATTTTTTGGTTGGAGAGTCAGGTTCAGGCTTAGGAGTTAAAAGTGGTTGGTTGTCCTCGGTATCAGAATCTGAATCAGAAACTAATATGATTTCAACCTTCTCGTGTGGCTCCTCAAATTCTACCATGGCTGTCATTGGATCCAGTGGAGCTGGACCCTCGACCATCGGCTCGACTTCTATTAGCATGTACTCCTGAGCCTCTTGTGACTTTTCCCCCGACCCCTGAAATTCAGACCCCTCGGCGGTCTCTGCTCCCCCTATACCCAGCATGGGCTCCTCAAATTGTACTTTTCTGCGCTTCTCCCCCTCATGACGATCAGGGTCGTCCTGGTCGTCATGTTTTCTTTTGGGGGCTTCGGCCTGAGTGACGCACTGAAGATCTATAACCGCCGACTCAAGGCGATCCATCCTTGAGTTTAGCTGGTCTTGGACTTGAAGGATTAGGCGATTAAGTGCGTCCAGTTTGTCAGAGAGCTCCGCCATTTGAAGTTGGACTGAATGGGATCCTGGTGAGGGGCCGGCTTCGGAGGCGACACCCTTACCCTTTATAAGAGAAAGAAGGGCGGTATGTCGTTCCTCGGCTGCCTCCCTTTGGGCGTCCAGGTCAGCCCGGGTGATAACGCCGGCAGCACGTAAGGCTGCCGTTAACATCTCCAAGTTGATGGGGAGATGGCCGGAAGTGGACGGCGTAGATTGAGCCACTCCCGGTCTTCCTTCCGTCATCTCTGGCTCCACTACGGGATGCTCAGATCTGGAAGTTTCGGGAGCTGCCACGGAGGCAGCTCTTGGGGATGCCACAAAGGCATCGTGCACGGTGTCTATTTGTGGGGATGGAATCGTGGGCGAAGGAAGTTCGGTCACGTGGGGAGGAGTGTGACCTCTTTCAACACCGCCACTCTCCGAATGAGAGGGCGATGGCGTATGTGGAAGATCCCCGTGGAATGAAGTGGTTTCCCTTTGAGGGGAAACCAAGTGGATGGTTGGGGTTGTGGCGACCGCTGGACTAACGGTCTTATGAAGTGGTGTCCGGCTGATAGGGCTTGGCTCACCCTCAGATAATATATCCCTCGGCCTTATGACAGAGACGGTTCGTTCAGAATCCGCCGTCTCTGCCGTTTCACCTACGACTCCCTCCCTTACACTCTCAGCCTCCCTCTCACCATAACCCAGTGATTGTTGTACATCCATCCTTTCTCCCTCATTCTCACTATCCTGCTGCTCACCTTCGGACTGGTTAGTCTCAGTCGATTCAGACTGAGACTCATCCGGATAATTTTCTCTCATATATTCCCTTACCCGATCTGTACCCCTCGACCTTGTCAGAGTCGATAATGGAATCTTCATTACCTGTACCGTCGGTGCCCCCTTTGGCAAAGTCAGTTTCTGGATAGCGACGGTTGGATAGACATCAGCTTCTGGACGATCATGAATGTCTTCGTCCTGATCCATGGCGTATTGTATGATGAGCTGAAGGAATCGTTGATAGGGGACATACTTGCGTCCTTTCTTCGTGCTCCTTTCCACGTGGACTCTTCTTAATTCTTCAAAGATGAAAGCCGCATAGTCCACGTGTCGGTCGAAGGCAAAGCCAGTGAACATGGCTAAAACCTGGGCCGATGCTGAGTCATGACCAGAATGTTTGGCTGTTAGGCACTTGTAAGGGGTCCGTCATACCCTAGGGTTTGAATTTCAGATAGGGCTTCTGAGACGGATGGGTTTGGATCGAACGAGTCAAGGGAGGGAATATAGTCTTGGATGGGAAGACGAAGAATGTGACGGATGGCTGCGGTTGTGACTTTGACTGGAACGCAGTCAATGGTGGAGGTGAAGTGAGGTTCGGGGTCGGTTAAGAATTGTAGCCTGTTCCAGAATTGTTGTAGGTAAATCTGGGGAACGGCTATGGCTGTGGAAAGGGCATAATATATGGGATGGCGAGTGAGAATGTCGAAGGCAAGGGTTTGGGACTCTTTAGGGAGGATAGAGACGTCGAGTTGCCAGTTATGGGGGATAAAGTCGACAAACTCGTTGCTCGGCAGAATGGCTTCCTCGGGTAACTGAGCATTATTATTTGGAATGGGAGGATGGGGTACGGTGAGAACGATTGCGGGATCCATTATCCTGCAAAGTGCAACAAAGTTAGAATCATAAGACCTGATATGATAATGCATTGATGTGAAGTCTAGATGAGTGTGAAATAGAAATTGTCTGATCTGTTTAACATCGGGTCTTTATTAGCAGAATAAAATTCCACTAAAAAAGTCCAAAGTCAATTGTTAAGAGACCGATGTTAGATAAGACCGTTTCACTCAAACACTGATCCTAACTCTAATCAATGGTGCACTTGGATGGAACTATTTTTGAGATTTTTAATTTATATGAAGATGCAGAAATGGAAAACATGAAAAATTAAAAATTAAAAAAAATGCTAAGTGTTGGATTTCGGATGGTACGAATTCGGATGAACAGTGTCATCGAATTCGGATACGTCCGAAATTGAATGATGCATGAATGAGGTGGGGGGACCGAATTCGGATGAGGTGAAAAGTGGGGACACAATACGGATGACGGTCCGAATTGTAATCATGAAATGAATGAGGGTGGTCCGAATTCGGATGTGGTGTGAACATGGTCCGAATTCGGATTTTGACTTGTGAAAATGCATGCAATGAAATGAAAGTGTCCCAATTTCGGATGGTACCTGGAATTCGAATGAGGACCGAATCCGGGTATCATCCGAATTCGGATGCATAGTGGTGAACATACTTAGACAATTTTTCAATTTTGAAAATTTTGACCCTGATGTGATGGTCCGAATTCGGATCAACAGTGAACCGAATTCGGATCAACAGTTGTCCGAAATGTGATTTTGTTCTTTGAAAAATTTTGAAATTATTCTAAGTCGGACATCCGAATTCGGTTGGTGGTCCGAAACTGCATGAGTGCAGTTAATGTTCATGCAAAGTATAAACGTGAACAGTTGGAATCTTATTGAAAATGCATGAAATTACAGATCCTAAACAAAAACAACCCAAGAAACATTTTATCTAACTACAACTAAGAAAAAATAACACATTAAACTACCTAAAAAGAGTAAAAACCGAATTGAAAAACTATAAAAAATTTGAAAATCAAACAAGTAAAATACTAAGTTAAAGACTGAAATAAATGTAAAGAAGTGTTACCTGGTGATGCAGATGATGAATAATACAAGAAAAATCGAAGAAAACGATGGTGCAAAAGCTTGAAATCGGTAATAATGGAGGATTGTGGGCGGTGGTGTTCGTCGATGAGAGAAAGAAGAAGAAGAAAGCTTGAAGATGAAGTAAAGACTTTGTTGACCGTTTGACCACCCTTTAATATGCCTCCGCGTGGGTCGGGTCCGGGTCAAGCAGGATCCGCGACCCAAAATGAATGGGCCGCCGGATTTGGACTCAACCCACAACACAAAAAAGATTTGGGCTTTTAGGAAATTAAACACAAAAAGAAATTTTGGTCCAATACAACATAAAATAAAAATATTTTTGGTATTTTCTTTAATTTTGAAGTTAAAATGAAGTAACTTAAAATCTTTTTGGTTTTTTGATAATTTTGAAAGTTAAAATCTTTTTGATATTTTCTGACCTATTAAATTAACACTTAAAATTAAATTAAAATTAAGACTATCCTAAAATTAAAAAATTTAACTATAAAAGAAATAAAAGGAAACACAGAATTATAAAATTTAAAATCCTAACTCTACTCCCCCTCAAATAAATACCGATCCTTTTTCCTTTTTCTTTTCAGATTTAAATCATGACAACCCTTCTTTAAGCCTTACAAATACCGACAAACCTGGATATTGTTTGCATCCCACTCCATGATGAACAAGTCACACAGCAATTTATCAGGATCATTAATTATTAAAAATATACGCAGATAAGGAAAGATTGATTTTCAATCTTGTGACATACTCCTTAAATTTAAATAACAGTTATTTTCTAAAATAAAGGAATTTCAATCATGATAGATTGAAATAGAATTATTTAAGACAATATCTGATATTTAATTAGAAGGTGGATTCAACATGCCGATATGAGATACTAAAAACCGAAAACGAGGTTCGTCTAAAGCTTTAGTAAATATATCCGCTAGTTGGTATTCCGTGCCAACAAAATACAACTCAATGGTTCCCTTTTCAACGTGATCTTTAATAAAATGATACCTGATATCTATGTGTTTTGTACGAGAGTGCTGCACGGGATTGCAAGAGATGGCAATTGCACTTCGAGAATCACAGTAAATAGGGATATTGGTGAGTGAGAACCCATAATCGCGTAATTGTGTTCTCATCCACAGCACTTGAGAGCAACAGCTTGCAGCTGCTACATACTCAGCCTCAGCTGTGGATGTGGATACACAATTCTGCTTTTTGGAAGACCAACTCACCGGTCTATCGCCTAAGAACTGTATTCCTCCCGATGTGCTTTTTCTGTCCACTCTACAACCTGCAAAATCAGCATCTGAAAACGCGGTAAGATCGAAATCGGTTCCCTTTGGATACCATAGACCAAGTTCGGGTGTACCCTTAAGATAACGAAAAATGCGTTTTACCGCAGTTAGGTGTGATTCTTTTGGGTCGGCTGAAATCTAGCACAAAGACATGTTGAAAACACTATATCCGGTCTACTGGCAGTCAAGTACAGTAAGGATCCTATCATCCCTCTGTAAGTTGTATTATCAACACTTTTCCCGGAAGGATCGGTGTCTAACTTACAGTTGGAGGCCATGGGAGTTGCGATACTCGTGCAAGAGTCTAACTTATACTTCTTGAGAATGTCAAGAGTATATTTCGACTGGTTCACAAAAATCCCATCCTCAAGTTGTTTGACTTGTAATCCGAGGAAAAAGGTCATTTCCCCCATCATACTCATCTCAAACCGAGACTCCATTAGGGCTGAAAAATCCTTACAAAAATTACTGTCAGTAGATCCAAATATAATATCGTCAACATAAATCTATACTAGCATTATATGTGGGCCTTCCCTTTTAGTGAACAGAGTTGTGTCCACCACACCTTTATAGAAACCGGAAGAAATAAGGAAATTCGAAAGACTATCATACCATGCTCGAGGTGCTTGTTTTAAACCATAGAGGGCCTTATCTAGCACATAAACATGGTCAGGTTTATGTGCATCAACAAAGCCTTGTGGTTGTTCAACATACACTTCCTCGTTAAGTTCACCGTTTAGAAAGGCAGTCTTGACGTCCATTTGGTACACTTTGAAGTCTTTGTGTGCCGCATACGCCAAGAAAATTCTGATTGCTTCGATCCGTGCAACTGGAGTGAAGGTCTCGTCATAATCTATCCCTTCTTGTTGTCGGTAGCCTTTGGCAACAAGTCTTGCTTTGTTCCTTATCACAATGCCGTTTTCATCTCGTTTGTTCTTAAAAATCCACTTTGTTCCGATGACTGTACAGTCTTTTGGCTTGGGAACTAACCGCCATACTCTTAGCTGTTCAAACTGGTTGAGTTCCTCTTGCATTGCAACTATCCAATCCGGATCTGTCAGGGCTTCATCCACACG
>JAANYP010000832.1:125905-223853 GCA_020465985.1 Centrapalus pauciflorus | reverse complement strand
TATTCGAATGATGCATGTTTTTATGAAGCTACGGTATGCATCTGCTTTGAAGTTCATTGTGCATCGAGTTCAGGACTTAGCTGCCGTAGTTCAGGACTTAGCTGCCGTACGTTGTTTGTACTTCACAAATGCATATTTGTGAAGGT
This sequence comes from Centrapalus pauciflorus, assembly GCA_020465985.1. Lineage (NCBI taxonomy): Eukaryota > Viridiplantae > Streptophyta > Magnoliopsida > Asterales > Asteraceae > Centrapalus > Centrapalus pauciflorus. The sequence goes on along the minus strand of JAANYP010000832.1, from coordinate 223,707 downwards.
TTTAACTCGAAGGTTTTTAGCAAATCCTAGTTGGGGATGCATAATGCATGTAGATTTTTTTATTTCATTTTTTTTAATTGTGCATGTAGAAAAACATATGCTTCCATGTTTGAATAGAAAGTCAACAAAAATGCAATCTATCCTAACTAAAGACTCCACATTTTAAGTAATTACCATATATATATATATTCGGCTATTTTAATAAGAAATATTTTAAATGACCCTAAATAATTCTTTAAATGTTCCTAAATGACCGTATGAAGACATGCATGGATAGAAAGTCAAAACAAATACAATCTATTTTAAATAAAACCACAATTTTAGCAATTACCATAATATATCCGGTTATTTGAATATAGAATATTTTAAATATCTTAATCTAACTAAATAATTGTTTAAACTTCCAATTATGCCCTTAATGCATCCTTATTTAATATATTGTGCATTTTTAGTTCCCACGGTTCACAATGCATCGTGGTGCCCCATAGAACCTCACAATATGCATTAAGTATGTTGCATCATATACATGCACTTTTAATACATCATATCTAATGATGATAAAGTGGTTTCGCTATTCCTCGATGTATAAAAGTTCTCAATTGAATCTGACCGTGTGTGTGAGTATATATATATATATATATATATATATATATATATATATATATATATATATATATATAGGTGGGTTCAATGGAAAACCTATATGCATCGGAAAACCCGGGAACCACTTTATAAACATTGGATCACGCAGAAAGTCAATGCATCACGCGGGAATTGTGATGCATCACGCGAAAATTGTGATGCATTTGTGGTGGTGCATGGAGGTTTTCCGATGCATGTTGGTTATATATATCAATGGAGATCGTCCATGCATCACAATTCTCCCGTAATACATCATTATTTCCACGTGATGCATCAAATTTAAGTGTGATGCATTACAATTTTCTAGCGATGCATTATGGTTCTCCAAGGTTCTTCGATGCATAAGGTTCTCCATGTATGTGTGTGTGTGTGTGTGTGTGTGTGTGTGTATATATATATATATATATATATATATATATATATATATATATATATATATATATATATATATATATATGGTCAGGTTCTATGGGGCACCTGTATGCATTGTACACTTTGGGAACATGTATGCACCGTTAGATCTTGAATTTTAATGGTTCAGATTGTAGTGGCAAAAGGGTAATTAACTTGAAAATGGGTGCACGGGTGCATAACTTCTCGTGCGCGGAAGGGCAAAATCGGTAGATGCTTGAATTCAGAAAATATTCTATCTGAATCTAAACAAACATGATGCATCTTCATCCAATTTATTGGATTCGTCTACAAACACGATGCATCTTCATCCCATTCAATTTCAAACATGATGGATTTCGACCATATTCATCCTCGTCTTTGTTCCACATTATGCATCACCAAAATCGTGATGCATTTCGGTAATATTTATCTCGTCTTTGTTCCATCATTATGCATCACCAAAATTGTGATGCATTTCGACATTTAAACGTGTTAATTTCGTGATGCATCTCTGAAATTTAAACGTGTTCATCAACGTCTTCAATGTGTTCATCATTGTCGTGATGCATTGCTGTTGTGCATCATGTTTGAAACAACCAATATCATATGCTCTCACTATTTCTTGGAAGCAATAACCACCAACATTAATAAAGAATCTTAAAATTCTTTGACTAGCCATTAGCATGATACAGAATTGTAGAATGAACTGTTTGTGAAAAAACTGATACTCAAAAACCATGATCAACAGACGCAAGCAAATTCTCGTCAACATCGATGCACAGGTATGCTGCAGAGTTGCATACCGACGGTGGACAGCGATGGTGGTGCTGGGTCTGGCGGTAGTAGTAGTGGTTGTCTTGTGAAAACTGGTTGAGAGAAAGAGAGATGGAGAGAGGCTAGCCATGAAAGAGAAGGGAAAAGAGAGAGAAAAGAGGATGGATTTATGGAAAGGTGGTTGATCATTTTAGAGTAAATTACACAAATGGTCCCTGTGGTTTGGTGCTTTTTGCTCTTTTCGTCCCTCAAACTTTTTTTTTTTGCACCAATGGTCCCAAAATCCCAAACCTTTAACACTTTTAGTCCCTGCCGTTAACTTGAGCCGTTAGGCCAGTTAACTCACAGGGGCATTTCCGTCATTCTTCATCTAAGGGACCATTTACGTAATTTTTTTAATAGTTTAATATTTCTATCTCATTATCTTTTCTTTTTCTTTTTCTTTTAAATCCATATCAAAACCCAGAATTCATCATTGAACTTCTTTAAACAAATCAAAGCCTAGAAATCATATTTGAGCTTCTTCATCATTGAGATGATGACAAATACGAAATACACACAAGCATTTGCGATTTTATATATTCTGTTTCCAAACTTGTTGGTTTGGGTTTGACCATCGGAATCTTCAAAGAAGAAACTCTAGTTTCAATGGCATCTACATAGCATTTACAGCCTCCAAATGACAATACTTGCTTCGTCTTCTCCATCTACTAATAATGTTCATCTTTACTGAACCTAATTCTGCTACTGCCATGGCTTCTCTGGCTCCGATTCTTCAGATCCTCCAACCCGATTTCTTGTGGTTTCAACACTCCAAACTGTAAAAGACTCCATTTTTTGAGAATGTTCTTCTACGGTTTGTTTGATGGAAGCTCTTGGTTCAGATCTGTGGTGTTGGACTCGGATGGGAATGGAACTGGTTTCTCTTACGGATTGTAGATTTGGAATACATGGTAACTTCGGATCCTGACGTACTACTACTATTACTACCCGTTCCAGAATTCTGACTTCGGGTGCTGCTGCTTCTGCTACTCACGGGTCCAGAATTTGAACAAGAAACGGACTGGGTGAAGCTCCAGGTTTGGGTCTGAGTTCGATTATGTATCTGGTTCAAGATCTAAGTTCGACTGTGTGGTCGGAATAGTTCCAGGTGGTGGTGGTGGTCGGAATGTGTGTGTGTGTGTGTTCTCTTGTGGTGGTGGTGGTGGTGGTCGGAATAGTTCCAGGTGGTGGTGGTGTTGGTCAAAGATGAATTCTGGGTTTTGAAGTTTGGAGAGAAAAGGCACCAAATAACGCGTAAACACATGTCTTTTTTTTCAATTTCAATCTTCCCCAATTCAAGATCCAGTCAAGAATCAAAATCTTGAATAACACGAAAACAAGAATAAGATGGTTTTGATGAGCAAGAAGGGTAGTTTTGATCTTGAATCTAGGGAAAGAAAAGTAGAATTGAAAAGTGTGTTTGCTTTGAATTTCAAGGATGACATCTCGGTTTTGATATGGATTTGATAATAATAATAATCCCTCAAAGAAAAAGAAAAAGAAAAGATAATGAGATAGAAAATAAAAAATATTAAACTATTATAAAAATTACGTAAATTGTCCTTTAGATGAAGAATGACGGAAATGCCCCTGTGAGTTAACTGGCCTAACGGCTCAAGTTAACGGCAGGGACTAAAAGGGTTAAAGGTTTGGGATTTTGGGACCATTGGTGTAAAAAAAAAAGTTTGAGGGACGAAAAGAGCAAAAAGCAGCAAACCACAGGGACCATTTGTGTAATTTACTCATCATTTTATTTAGTTTCCTAAATAAATGATAAATATTAAATTAAATCTTATAATTTAACAATATATTATTAAGCAATACCAAAATGTCCTTAATGCACCCTTTGTAAACAAACAATGCATTTTTGGTTCCCATTTGGTTCCCGATGCATATGGTGTCCCATAGAACCTCTATATATATATATATATATATATATATATATATATATATATATATATATATATATATATATCTCGACACACACAAGCATTTGTTGTTATTTTCAAACAAAAAAAAAAAAAAAAAAGCTATGGAGTTCCATCTGTCAGTTACAACAATTGCAGCAACCATCTTTTATGTTTTAGTTCTAGTTTCAATAATCCATGTCCTCAACAGGAGGATGGCAAAAAAAGACAGAAAACCACCAGAAGCAAAGGGCGCATGGCCTGTAATCGGACACCTACACCTTCTCGGTGGCTCTGAGCTACCTCACAAAGTTTTAGGTGACATGGCAGACAAATATGGTCCCATCTTTACCATCAAGCTTGGTGTTCACCAAGCTTTGGTGATCAGTAATGCGGAGATGGCCAAAGAAATCTTTACTACCAATGACAAGGTTTTTGCAAGTCGACCGAAATCAGAGGCAGCAACACTCTTGGGATATAACTCTGCACTGTTCTCCATTTCTCCGTATGGGGATTATTGGCGGTGGGTGCGAAAGATGGTCACGCTCGAGGTTCTTTCTCCACAACGAGTTGAGATTCTTGGACATATTCGAGTTTCAGAACTTAGAGCGTCAATGAACCATATATATGATGGTTGCCTAAAGAACAAAGATTGTGAAATTTCAAATATGGTGAAGGTGGAGATGGATAAATGGTTTGGGAACTTGATATTAAACATTGTTGTTAGGATTATTTCAGGAAAGAGGTTTTCGCCAAACGATGAACAAGGGGTTCAATTTCAGATGGTGGTTAGGAAATTCTTTGAGTTATTTGGGGCGTTTGTTGTGTCTGATTTTGTCCCTTATCTCAAGTTTTTGGATGTGGGTGGACATATTAAGGCCATGAAGAAGACATCAAAAGATTTGGACAACATTGTTCACACATGGTTAAATGAGATCAAAACAAAGAGCAACTCTACCCAAGATGAAGGCAACCAGGTCTTCATGAATGTGCTCATTAACATTCTTCAAGGTGCTTCTAAAGAAGACTTCTCTGGTTTTGACCATGATACAGTTATCAAAGCCGCATGTCTAGTAAATCCAAACTCGATCTACTATCTCATATATTACTTGATTTGTTTTCATCGCTTGTTTACCTTTATTTGTCATCATGTTGCCATAACATAGTCCTATTAATAGCATTTTGTGTAAATTCCATTTTTTGCAGCAACTCCTAGTAGCAGGCTTGGACACAACATCTGTGACATTAACCTGGGCTTTATCATTGCTGCTTAACAACCCAACAGCTTTAGAACTTGCCCAAGCTGAAATCGATGAGCATGTTGGAAGGGAGAGACTCGTGGAGGAGTCAGACATGAAGAATTTAGTCTACCTTGACGCCATCATCAAAGAAACGATGCGTTTATATCCAGCTGGACCTCTCTCTGTCCCACATGAGTCCACGGAGGATTGCATTGTGGGTGGCTATAATATCCCAAAAGGCACTCGTCTGTTGCCAAATCTTTGGAAAATAAATCATGATCCAAATATCTGGTCAGATCCATATGAATTTCGACCAGAAAGATTCTTGACTAGCCAAAAGGATATTGATGTGAAGGGAAATCACTTTGAATTGCTTCCGTTCGGAAGCGGTAGAAGAATGTGTCCTGGAGTTTTATTTGCCCTTCAAGCATTGCGTATAACATTAGCTAGCTTAATTCAACAGTTTACGCTGAAAAGACCATCAAATGAGCCGATTGATATGTCTGAAAGCTTTGGAATGACTAATGGCAAAGCCACAATGCTTGAGGTTCTTCTTGCCCCTCGTTTATCCTCTAACATGTATCATGGTAGTGCATGATATATCATTTCGAATCGCCTAGAAACTTGAGAATGTGATCCAATTTGGACAGCAAAAGGGGAACAAGCTGAAATTTCATTATGGTTTGAGAATGTATCAAGTAGTTATAATCTCTATGGCTAAAATAATTTGTTTGATTGTAATAAATCCGTCCCTGTTACCAATATGATAATATATTCTATATTGAATAAGTCTCTTTTGTTACTTGCACCTTCAAGTAATCTCTATAGCTAAACTATAATTTTAGCTATAGAGGTAATTGCAAGAAACAGTAAACTACTTTGCTAAAATTTACGATAATAACAATATAGTTACTTTAAGACTTAAGAGTAGACCTGGCAATATAGGACAAGACACGTCACGTATACGACACGAAATTTTCGTGTACATGAGGTTTTGTATATTCGTGTTTCGTGTCAAAACAGGTTGACCTGTTTTTGAAATTCGTGTTTCGTGTCTTACACGTGTCAAACACGAATTTATCTGTATAGTATAAACATGTATAAGACACGTGTAAAATACGTGTGACACGGATGACACGTCTAAGACACGCTTGACACGTCTAAGACACGAAATTCAAATAAAATTAGGGTCTTAAAACATTTTGACCAAGTCCTTAATTTCATATTCAAAATAACATCTAGGGTTTCACATCTCTCTCTTTCACATATATATTAAAAATTCGTGTCTAATTCGTTTACAGGTAATGTATTCATGTTTTCGTGTGACACGGCTAAATTGTGTGTCGTGTCACAGGTAACACGAATTTTTTCCGTGTCGTGTACATGTTTCAGAACCAGACACGTTTTTTATTTCGTGTCGTGTACAGGTTTGTCAAATTCGTGTCGTGTAAAATTCGTGTCTGACGTGTTACACGACACAAATTGCCAGTTCCACTTAAGAGGTTGTTTGGTTCACGGTCATAAATATCATTATAAAAGTGACTTTAAAAGTAGACTGATATGGAAATGAATATAGTTACATTGAAAGTAGACAGTGATAGAGGAGTAGGATGGGATGGGATGTCGTAAAACGATGGGAGTACTGGAGCCGCCAACCCGCGGCCTTGCCACCTCGGACCATCCCCGGCGGCTACAATCCTCAGAGTCTAGGTCCCAATTTATACAATACAATACCAATCATACTAAGATAGGGTAATTAAAGCGGCCCCGCCCTGGAAGGAGCCCCGCGCGGCTTCCCCTCCCCGCTCCACCCCGCCTGCCAGCTCCCTTCTTCCTTCTTCTTCCCCCCTTCTTTTCCTTTTTTTTTTTTTTTTGTAAAAACAGTGAAAAACACATGTGCGTGTCTCTCTGTGTGTGTGTATATATATATATATATATATATATATATATATATATATATATATATATATATATATATATATATATATATATATATATATATATATATATAATTTTACTTTTATAATTTTATAATTTTATTTTTTGTTTCTTAAATGTTTGTATAATAATAACTTTACATCGAAATTATATTTAGGGTGACAATAGCACGTGACACCAGTCAATTGGTGCCTGCACATTAAAATATAATAATAACTTTACATCGATTCATAATGCTACCATTGAGAATTACCTGCCATCGGTTCCTATCACCTTTCACTCATAGGCTGATCATAGCAATTAATTAATTTGATCATTTCAGATTGCTATTAATTATGTTATCAATCTTTCAATTATATAATTATACATTTTATACATTTATAAGCTTAGTTTATTATGTATCTTATTAACTACGTAGGCTTAATTTACATCCAACTTTGACTTTATAAAATTACTTCAAGTTAGTAAAGTTAACTTCTATTTATGTCAATGTTTTTTAATAAAAAAAGGGAAAATTACCAAGAAAGGTAATATAAAATACAAAATTTGACAATAAAGGTATTGTAAAAAAGTTTTTGCCAAGAAAGGTAATATAAAATTCTATTATGGCCGAGAAAGAACATGAAATTCAAATTTTAGGTCAAGAAAGATAATGAAATTTTATTCGCTTACCAAAAAAGGGAGCATAAAATTAAAAATTTACCTTCTTAATTTGTCATCAATACCCTTTTTTGTCAAATTTAAATTTTATGTTATCTTTCTTGGCCTAAAAAATTTTACATTACCTTTATTGGCAATTTTTGAATTTTATATTACCTTTCTAGGTAATTTGCCCATAAAAAAATTATACATATATTTGATCAACTTATATGCATTTTTGAAATTTAAATGAGTTTTCTATGAGTCTTTTGGGTTGAACCCAACAAAAAGTAGCATATATCTTTTAAGTGAGGTTTTCTAATTTGGATTGAAATACGTGAAACTTTTAAAACCGAAATGATAAACATCCTCTACCTGGTGCCATCAACAAATATTTTTTTTAGATCTCACCACTGGATGGATGAGTCGGAGTAGGGTAGTGCTAAGTAGGGACATATATGTATGGTAGGATCAGATGTGGTGTGATAGGTAGGTAGGTAGGTAGGGATAATAAGTAGAAGTAAGTGGGTGGTTGGTTAGGTAGACTAAGGTTGGATAGGATAATGCATGTTCGGTATGATAAGCCATATTAGTGACAGGATAAGATGAATTGGGTATAATAAGAAATGAGTTAGGGGTTAGGTAGGTAAGATAAGATAGAATACGATGAGTTACTTGAGGATAAGATAGTGTGAGATAGGATGGAGAGGGGTAGTGGATGGTGATAGGTTGGGTATCGTCGGGTCCAACATTTAACTAATAGGCAAAAGGAATGAATTTTAAACCCATGTAATAGGTAGGCATGATGGATATGGTTTTCATTTCCATACCTTCAAGTCTATAGCCATTTCGTGAATCCAAACGTCGCCTGAAGTATACTAATTGTACCAATTTAGTTCCTCTAAGTCAGATTGATTAATTGATGATTAGTTTTATGACATGAATAATTTAGTAAAATTGTTTTCTATATCATCTAAAATTTGACTTGTCAAGTCGGTATACTATGAAAAACTAGTAAACGGATTATTATAATTCATAACATTTAAAACAGATTGTTATATATAATAATGAAAAATTAGAAATTAGATTGTTCTAATTGATAAAAAAAATACAAAATAGGTTCTTATTTTCATGAATTTTAACAAAAGATGCGACTAATTCTTGCAATTAACCCTCATATATGATCAACGGTTGATTTATGGTTGGTAATATTTATGTTTAACTATACGTGTCATAAACTCTTGGGATGCTTGGTAGGATTAAAAAAAAAAAAAAAAGGAAGGAAGGAAATGGGAACCAATTTATTATTGGTCTTTAGACTACGAAAATTGGAAACAACCATATCAATTGTTTTTATTCACTTTCTATTTATATAATTTTTTATTGTTTGATACAACACTTGAAAAGTAGTTTATTGGTCTTTATTTATTTGGTTTTTCTTATTTTCTTTCTTTCTTAACCACACGTTATAAGTATTTTGATTAAAATGTGATTTATACATAACAAAATTTTATCATACACAATAATGTCACATAAAATGACTATTTTTATCATTACAAACTTTTTATCATTAAAATATTTAAAAGTCACTTTTAATGGTAGGATTGTTATTTCATAATAAGATTGTTCTATACGAATGTTATGACGTATTTTTGTACTCGGTCTGGGTTATTTTTGCCTCGAATTGTTTAAATACGACACTTATTTGATTACTTTTGTATTTTACAGTTCGAAGGTTGTCTGGTCGTGAAAAGAACGGATTCTGGAGCTAAAGTGTCAAATTTACGGTCTGAGCCGGACTTTCCTGGTGATGAAAAGAATTGAGTTGACTTTGACTATTCTGTCCGGATCGCGATCGCGACCACAGGATCGCAGTCGCGCTTGCCAGTGATCAAAGAATCGCGCCCACGTTCATTATCACGACTGCGATGGCCAAGCGCGGCCGCGATCTCAAGAAAATATAAAAGTCAACAGTCGTTTCGTTTTTTAAAGTTATTTTTAGACGAACTTTTTACACATAGTTATGGTGCGCTTAGTAGGTGTTCGACAGATTTCGATTTTTAGCTTAGTGTTGGGTAGATTAATCAAACATTCGACTATTTGAGTAGATTCAAGCATTCAGTTGCGGGCTTATCTCATTTTTCATCTGAATTTTGGTACACTCTTTCTTATTTAACTTTCTGTAATGATGATGTTAGCTTAGATTTCGTTTATTTTACTATTATTATCATGATTAGTGATTAGTTTAGTTATCACTTGCTTGGTTACGTTTTTACATGGATTAGTGGAGTATTTGATGGCTTTGGTTGAAAAGTGTTTGATTCATTGATGTATCTTTGATTGATACGATTAATATTGGTAAAATCAGTGTTATAGTTGATTTTCTAGCATTATTGTGATAATGATTGTTGATTAGAAATTCTGATTTTTATAAACTTAATCAAATTTATGCGATTTATTAGTTGGTTGTTAGTTCTAGCATTATTGTGATTATGAGATAGTGGCTAATTAATAAATTGTGAAATCATTGTATGCAAATTAATCCTTAACAAAATTGTGATTATAGGATTAGTTTAATCTTTGATTTCCTTATTATTATTTTTAAGAGGGTGTTTGGATTTGCGTTTGAAAAAGTGCTGTAGCGTTTTGGAAACTAATAATCAGATAATAGTTGTAACAAAAAGTGCTGCAGGAAATGTAGTGTTTGGTTTAGCTTCTGCTGTTTGCTATCATAATTATCAAATAATCAGTTTTTAAAGTGTTTGGATTTGCGTTTTTACTTGTAAAATGATCAAATAATCACTTATGAAGCAAATAAGCTACAATTTTTAGCTTATGAAAAAGTGTGGTAAGATTAACGCTAAACGCAAATAATCACTTATTAACGTATACAATCCAAACACTTTAAACTAATTATTTGCGTTATTGTAACGTAATAAGCTGATAATCTGGTTCATAACGCAAAACCAAACACCCTCTAAATTGAATATTCAGAATTATTTCCGAGCGCTTGACGTGTAGACGTTTTAATCTCTAAAAACTAGGTTATGTTGACTTAATTAATCGTAATAGACATTTTCTGTTGATTTTAAGAAATTGAGGAATATTAGAGAACTCCATGCTTGATTTTTTAGAAATTAATTGAACATGTCCATAAATTGGTTTACATCAAAGTTTCAAACTCTTGAACTTAAAAGATTAAAACAGTTGGATTTAATTCTAATTTACTTTTCTTTGACAAAAAACATCCTAAGTGTTTATACACCTTTTTACTCCATTAATCCTAAAAGACGTATCCAAGTGAGTGTTGCTTTTAATATATCTGATATTTTCATGTTTTAGTTTTATATTTTATAATCTTTAGTAGTCGGCTAGATAGTTTAAATATTTAGGGTTAGAATCATCCTCATCCTTTCTAAATGGCTAGATATTAGTGACAATTCAAGTATCGGTATCTCATTTCTTATTGTCTTTCTCTGTGATCGATAATTCCCGAGGTCAACTTCAAGATGTACTATCTACGACTGGTACACTGCTAGTGATATTTGATATAACTTAGGCTTTCTTCATTCTTTGCTTTTTATAGCCAAATCCGCGAAAATCAACGAAAAACATATATATGTTGTGCACAAATCACCTCCCATTTTAAATGTCTGGCATGATTGTGATGTGATAAAGTGAATTAGGTTTCAAAATGAGCTTAAACTTTTGGGTAAAAAATTACTTATTTACCCTCTTAATAATCAGGGTCGTCTCTTAGATTTCGAATGCCCTGTGCAATAACTATAAAAGAGGACCTATAAACTTAAAATTAATATTAGCATCATCAACATTAGTCTTATTTTTAAAAAACTTATTAAGAGTCCCACTTTGAGACTTAACAAGCTCTTTGGTTCATTTTTTCTATTTTATGTTTTTCATACACAGACTCGTGTTTTCTCATCCAAGAAGACATAAAAGTCTATATAACGATTAGGAAAATGTTGAAAGAATGAAAAGATACAACCTGATGGTTTGGATTTGTGTTGTGTCTTATTCGGCTTTGGTTTCACAAACATTACACATAAACATACAAAAAAAAAAATTATGGCCCTTTGGATTTTAGGGCCCTGGGCAAAGGTCTATTTTACCCTCCCTCATCACCGACCTGTTAATAATTATGAACTATAATTTTTAATTTTTATTAATGTCATATTATGTCATTAAATATTAAAATCTATAATTAGAGCTATTTTTATCAAACACATTTATAAAAACTAATAGTTAGATCTTTCAAAACGTTACAACTTCCAAAAGCTCCAGCTGCTAAAAGTTTCGACTCGAAACTACCACTAGTTGTGTCAAATATAATTTAAGTAGTTTCTCGTAAAAAAACTTTTAAAGGCTTTCATTTTGAAATCAAAAGCTCAAACGAAACTTTTGGACTTGAGATTTTAAATATAAAAAGTTGAAGCTTCTAAATATTTTTGTTGAACACATATCCTATGTACAGTAATACTCTAAATTTAAATATTATTTCAAACATTAATAAAATAAATTTCAAACTAAATAAAAATATAAAATAATATAGTCCTATTTTAGGCCTTGTTTTTTTTCATTAAGTGGCTTTTAAAACGGTCTGAAGTCTAAACTTCAGATTTAGAGTATATTAAGATTGTTTGTTTAGTTTTAGAATTAAGAGGTTACAACCTCTTAATTTACCTCTTAATTTTAAGAGGTTGGCTTGGGTCTGAAAAAAAAAAAAGAAGAGGTTTCTTTCTTTATTTATTTTTTTAAAAACCTTAAAACTATCTATCATATTAATTGTTATAACTTTATTTATCTTATTTAAGGTGTTGATTAAAATATAAGTTCGGTTATTTCTAATTTAAAATTATTTATAATATTATTTAATTTTTTTATATAAATTATTTAATTATAATATATCATTAAATAGATATAATATTTTAAATTTATTTTTCAGATGTTTCATATTAAAAAAACAAACAATGCTAAGAGCACCTCTTAATTTCAGATTTCAGATATTAAGATCACCTCTTAATTTCAGATGTGGTTTTCAAATTTTAGACATTTAACCTCTTAAAAAAAAGCACCTTAGTCTTTGTATACAAAATATATGTTTTTACAACCTGTTAAAATATAAGAAAATGATTAATATCCACGTCTTCCTTTCATAATAGATCTTTATCTATAACAAAAGATAATCATTTTTTTCCATGTGTTGCTTACGTGATTCTTTCATATTTACGTGTTTATCGTTATAAATCATAAGTTAAATATAAATATAAATTTTATCTTATCCATATGTGTCTATATATATCTAACTAGTTTAAGAACTCACATATTACATAGATAAATTTTAATAAATAATTGATTATATAAAATTTATGTACATATAATATTAAAACATACAAATATTGAATAGTATTAAAAAAAATTTCAATAATGGTATCGTTATTATGGTGATTAATATTAATAGTAGTTACTTTCTAACAAATTTTAAAATATTTTTTAAAATTTATATGGATTTAATTTATATAATTTACTGTTTCAATTTTACATAAAACATAATATGCATATATATTCTTTATTACAATAAACAAAATGTTATCAATATTGTATTATGTTTGCTTTTTACGTACTTATATTTAATATTGTTTGTATAATCTTTATTTATGTTAATATATTGTAATAAGTTTATAAACACATAATTAGACATATAGATAAGTGTATATAAAGATGTAATTTGGATGTATTTGTATTATATCCATAATAATTAAAAAAATATTAGATAATGAGAAATGTAATATTGAATAATGATAAAGATCAGGTATAATAGACATTTTAATGATATAACTAACTTCCTGTGACATGAGTCACCATGAGCGTGCAAACCTTCACTTATAGGGACTATTGGCTTATTAAAATTTCATGAGAGATTAAAACCATCGCTCATTATAACCACAAGACCATTTATATATGTAACTTACCCTTAAATTTCAGACGAACAACAATTGAAGTTAATAGACTTAGGGACTCATAGTGTAAAGTTTTTATTTAGGATAATTATTTTAAGAAATTCTTTCAAGAACTAATTAAATATATTGTATGTATGATGTGGTGGTGTTGGTTTTAAAAGATGAGAAAAACAATGTGTGACCAATAGATAATAATAATAATAATAATAACAACAACAACAATAGCTTTAGGGACAAAAAAGGATTTTCAAAATGGTATAATAGTCATTTTAAATAATACAACATACTTTATGTAGATTTAACGACATCAAGGACCATGAGCGTGCAAACCTTCAATTTTAGGGACTATTGGTTTATTAAAATTCCACGAGGGATTAAAACCATAATTCACTATAAACTGCATGACAAATTATGTAATTTACTCTTATATTTAAGACGGACAACAATTGAAGTTAACAGTGTTTAGGGCTAAAAGTGTAATGATTTTTAGGACGATTATTTTAAGAAGATTCTTTCAAAATTAAATCTATAAGTATTATGTATTCTAGAGGATTAATTAAATGTGGGGTAGTGTTAGGGCTTCTAATTGGGAGATGATTGTGGTGGTTTTTTTTAACGACAAACCATCCTACTTCTATTTCTAAACTACTCCTTTTGCCCCTAGACTTATTTTCTCCACCTAAATTTCAACTTGCCTCCGACGGGAGTCGAACCCATGATCTCTCACTTACATGACACCCCTCTTACCAAATGAGCTAAACCCCATCGGTAATTGTGGTGGTTGTATGTTGAATATTGTTCTCTATAGGTTAGGGTAATTAAAAGCTAGCTTCTCTATAGGTTTGGTGAGTCTAACAATGATTCTGGTGTGCAAATTAAACTCCGGGGAAAGGAGGGTTGAGGAAGATAAGTGCAGTGATAGAATTTAGGATTCAATGCCTGTGGTGTCCAATTTAGTTATCCTAATAAAACAATTGTCTACCTTAATCGTGGGTTAATGACTGAATCGGGTCACAACTAATAACATCAAACACAAATTAATCCGTAACCATCAGGGCTTGCCCTGGTGGCCACCAAGTTTTCATAAGGGGCTCGGGGAGGGTTGTTACCCGGGTTCGATCCTCACAAGAGGCGGATTTTGGAGTTTTTCCCTTCAGGTGAACTAATCTAACTATGGAGATTTTAATCTAACTAGGAGATTGTGGTAGGGATCGAACCGGGATCTGCCGGCACTCCACCACACCAACCGTTAAAAAAAAAAACAAATTAATCCGTATTACAAACAAATTAACTTAAACTATTACTAACCTTATAATTGCTTGATGAGCTCTCATATTTTGAAATTAAGCTAGAATGACGTTATTACTAGAGAACTGTAAACATAGACAAATGCTTTAATTTTTAACATCAAACAGTTAAATTGCATCTTTAGACTTTAATAAGAGAAATCCTAAAACCAAATTTATAGTCAAGCGACGATGAATTTTTATTTCGTGAGTCCCTCTGTTTATCTCTTCTTTCCAACTTCTCTTCCGATTGGATTTTTATTTCTTCATGATCAATAAAAAACTTGAAAAAATAAGTCATGTTTAGTCGATGAAAAAAGAGGTATTTTTGGGTTTCATTTTAGGGTTTATTATGAAATAAACCAACATGTTTTCACGTTTTTTGTGTTTTCGTCCCTCCATGTTATTTCTTTTTTCCATAAAAGTCCTTAAATTAATTTTTTCTTTTTTGTTTAGTGAAAAATGAATATTAGAACCCGGTTTTTCAGTCTCTAAAAACCCGGCTTAATAATTAAAATCGGGGTCTAATAGTCAAATTTCACAAAACTAAAAAATAATAATATTAAACGCAAAATCTGTGAAAACATGTTGGTTTTTTTTTCATAATAAGCCCTTTATTTTATAATGAAAATAAGATTTTTATGAGAATATGTTCATTTGTTTAATTTTTAAAAAGAAATTTCATTTCCAAAATTTAATACCAAAATGTTGAAAACAACTTAACTTTTCTCAACAATTTTCAAACTTAAACGAAAACAAAGGAGCTTTGAAAATTACAAAATCATGTTTAGAATGCTTGTTTCTAAATTTCATTTATTTTTTAAAGAAGTAAATCTAAAAATATTTTTTTAAAAATTGAAATTGAAAACTAACTAACTAAAAAAATTCAAAAACTCATGAGGGGACAATGGCATGAAGAGTCACATGTCATCGTCTCGTAAATGCATATCTTGATAAGAGCGGTAATTGGAGAGTCACTACTCACTAGGAGGCAAAGGTTACCGGTAGCAGAGCAAAACCACAAACGTGAGAAGCCCATTTCTTATTTCTTTGAACCCAAAAGCCCATTTTAAGGATATCTAAAATATTAATTACAAAAATAAATATAAAAACGAATAATTAAAAATACTTTTCAAACAATTCAAGCAAAGAAACATAACTAAACCAACATCGAAAAGTGAAATTGAAAAGTTGATATAGATTAAAGAAGCATACCGTTAGTCGGTTCTTATCGTTGGTTTTCTATATTTTGCAATGCTAAAAAATGTCTTATTAAATCAGATCGGAACCAGAGTTAATTAATCAAATATTCATAATCATATTTTAAAATTTTGATATTGATTAGATTTAATTGTCAAGTTAATTTATTGGTTTTACGATCAAATAAAATAAATTTATAACGGTAATGTCTCTAATACATAGATTAGAGTTTGTCAACGTTATAACAGTAATGTTCGATGTAATACGTGATCATGTTTAATAAAAAAATCTAAATATTAAATAGTTACATTTTAATTATAAAACTATTTCAATAGAATTTTGTATCGTGCATCTGAATAATAAAGTATTTTTTTATACAATTAAACATAACATAATAGTTTCGAGAGACAATTACAAACATAAGTATAATTAAAATTATAATTTTAAGTATGTAAGAAAATGTTGTAATAATAAATGCTAAAAGATGACTAAATGAAAATTTATTAAAATAAAATAGATAAATAAAAGGTAACACTAAGATGATGGTGTATTGTAAAAAAATTAAATTAAAATTTTTTAAAAAAACAAAACAATTTCATTATCGTGCATCTGAATAATAAAATATTTTCTATACAATTAAACATAATATAATAGTTTCAAAGACAACTACAAACATACGTATAATTAAAATCATAATTTTAAGTATTTAAGAAAATGTTGTAATAATAAACGTTAAAATAGGACTAAATGGAAATATATTAAAATAAAAGGGCTAAAGAAAAGATAACAATAAGATGAGGGTGTATTATGAAAAATTTAAATTAAAAATTAAAAAAAGGGAAAAAAAGAAAATTGGTCATTGGTGAGACCATATGATAATTGTATATATATATAATAGCTAATAATTTTTTTTCAAATTCCATGGTGTCCCGTGACCTCATAGGCTGTAACGTGGCCTCATCCCTCGATAAGTGGATGTGGCATGGATCCTAAGGGATGGAGGAGCTTTTTCGGTGAAAGGACTTAATGGAACGTTTGGCACATGAAATCGTAGAAAATGAAATCGTCTAGTTTTACAAGTTAGTTTAATCAATGATAGTCACGCACAAATAAATAGTAACATGCATAGAGAATGAATGAAAAATTATAAAACCTTATTTTTTTCTGTGTTTCCTATTTTATTCATGTTCATAAGATAAAAAGATTAGAGAAATGAAAATTTCAATTGTAACATCCCATTTTCGAGATAATTGCGTGTAATTATTTTAGTGGATATTTAACTAATTATTATCGTTTTGGGCCAATGAGATCCCGAGTAGTGGATTATACGTGTCGAGTTGTGAGTTACGTGTCTCCGGGTTATAATATTAGTGGATTAATTATATATTTGGGTTTGTGGAGTTAAATGGGTTAAAAGGATATTAATTGTGAAAATGTGATATCGGGTTCGGATTTAACGGGTTCAGGAATTGCTTAATTAAGGAAGTGGATATATATGTATGTGTGACCTTATCTCCTTTTCACTTTCCCCTTTTCAAAACCCAGAGAAAGGGTGTGTACGTGTGTGTTTTTGGAGCTGCAAAGGGTCTTCCAAGAGTTCAATTGGCTATAAAGTTGATCTTCATCTCCTTTTTGTGTTTTAGAGGTATGTAAGGTAAGAAATTCTAAGCTAGAGGTGTTAATTTGTGTTGTATGCTATGAGAATCATGTGAAGTAGTTTCCTTATGATATGAGGCTGTTATATAGTAAAGTTTGTATGCTTTTGGGGCTGGAAATCGTGTATAGATGGGAGTTTTAACTCCTGGACAGCCATGGAAATCGAAGAGCAGGGATGGGTGCAGACGCAGGGTCGCGGCGCGACGCGCAGGGAACGAGGGGCGCGGCGCGGTGTGCAAGGGGGCGCGGCGCGGTCAAGCTGTTGGGCCGGGTTCTGCGTAGGGTTTGGGTTGGGTTCCGTAGGGGCTTGAGCCTGGGTATGGAAGCGGGTCTCGTCGGGATTTTGGGGTCGGGTTTCGGTTGGGTTTTCGGGGTCCGGTTGGGATTGTATGTCGATTTCAGTTCGGTTAAAGGGTCGTGTTCGAGTCAAGTTTATATGTTGATTGGAGTTCGTGGGTCCCGTTGAGATTGTTGGAGTCCGTGTTGGCTATGGGTTCATTATGAGTCGGTTGTATGTGTTGACTGGGATTGAGATTAATCGTTTAAGATCCGTGTGATTGCAGGGACGAGCCGATCGCGAGGTGAGCCGAATCAGAGATCATAGAGTTAGGGATTGAGACGGGTTGTCTGACAGTCAGGTGAGTACTCGAGTCCTTTTTTTAAACCCGGGATCGTTTTTGCGAGTCGTGGCTGTGTAGCTGTTAGTTTATGTGTATATTGTGCAATGTGTGTGAGACAGGGACGCGGGCGCCAGGTATGATTCTGTTCTCATATATGTGTTATATGTGCATGAGATGAGATCCAGTCCGGGGTCCGTGATGAGTTCCATACGGACGGTGATTCGCGATGAGTGATCGCGCGGGTTGACTGTCCCTAACAGTCCTTGGGGCGTGTATACACGGCAGGCCTGTAGCAGGTTCGCGCCCGTGCTACAGGGTTGTGGCTAACCACTACGGCCGCGGTCGTTAGCTGGGGAAGGGTCCCCCTTCAGTGATTCTGTGTGCAGGGCTTTGGATCTCATATTGTGTGTTCATACCTGTATAGTGATGTTGATTGCAGGGACAGAGATAGAGCTTGTGCTGTGTGTATGTGTTATGTGTACGCATGCTATGTGTTTACTGTGCAGAGTCTAACCTCACGTACTCACGAGCTTCCGAGCTTACGTATTCGAGTCTACCATGTTCAGGGTATCAGAGAAGAGATTGGTAGCCGTGCTTGTTGATTTGGATCGAGAATTATCTGGAAAGCTTTGTGCTAGTTTTGTATAATGATTTGATCAGTATTGATTATGTTAGTGTTGATCGTGTTTGTGTCTTTTGGGATGTTATTGACCAGTGAATGATGTGTAAATGATATTATGTGAAAGTTTAAAATTGTTAGTGATTTCAGCTTATCTTATGACATGTGCATGATAGAGCTATTGCGATATTGCCACCTGTGAATTGTATTGACGTGGCATTTCCGGGATCGGGGAGGGTGTTACATCAATACACTCAATTCTCAACCCTTTTCCAATAAAAAAATTAACACTCTCGACCGTCACATGAAAAAAAAAAGAAAATTCTAAACCTAAACAATTCCACATATCAAACCCCCTTAAAGATATGATTGACAAAGAGTATCCAAACTTTAGGAAGCTAGGGATTGAGACAAAGTGGTACCAAGGAAAGTTTGAGTCTTCATTTGGAGGCTTATTAGATTGGGCAGGATAATTCGGTTCGTTTAAACAAGAATAACATGTACATGCATTGATCTTCACTCAACTTTATGTCCTAGATGCGGGAATGATGTGGAGTCAACTGACGATATATAATTTGGTTCTTTGCAATGAGGTTTCAAATTGCTTGAATGTTGAGGGATTGTTAATTTTTCTAAGAAAAAGAAGAGGTTGTGGCAGGCGGTGGTGTGGATAGCTCTGTGCATAGTTTGGATCAATCGTACGTAACAATCTAGTTTTTCTCAAGAAAAGTGTGGTTGGCTTTGGACATGGTTTTTAAAATACAGTTTCGATCTTTTCAATGGTTAGCAAATACATCTACGGAATTTTGCTCTTCGTGGGCTAGCTGGTGCAAGAGCCCTAGAGACTGAATGTTTAGGTGTTGCGTAGAATTCGTTGTACTGGTTCACTCGTTCAGGTGTAGATTTGACTTTGGATCATCTTCATTGGACAGTTATGTTAAGTGTCGTTTATACACAGGTGTGTGGTCTGTCTTGATGCACAGGAGTGGCACATTTAGCTCAATGTTTTGTGCAGGCATTTAACACTCGTAGAGGTTTATATATGTTTCATAGATCTCTTTGGTTGTTCTGTGCTTCTTGCCTTGTGGGATGGGATACAAAGAAATCGATTTCAGACTTTGATGTTTGCTTTCTTCATGTCATTGGATTTCCAATCGTGTCAAAGGGTTTTATTTGGGTTGTGAGTTACGGTGCAGTTGTCCATAAGCTATTCGTTGTTCGGGGACAGACTTCTTCAACGGTCCAGGTTATCGTTTAGCATGGATGGAAGTTGTTAGTGCAACTAAGCAGTGGTTTGATTCTAATTAATTTGCCAGTTTGTTCGGGTCAAGTTTTCCAAGCTAAAGTTCCTGTGGTGGTAGTGATGGCTATTATGGTTATTCCTTATTGTGTTTGCTGTTGTTCTTTGCACATTCGTATCTATCCACTCGTTTCTCCTGTGTTTCTTTTAGGTTTGAAATTGGAGTGATTTTTGACAGCTCAGGTGGTGAGTAGAGCACCCTCTCCTCATCAACGAATCAACTGTACATAACATTTTCTCTTTACTCCTTTCATATATATACACTTAACCAAGAAAGTGATTATCTTTCTATGCCACTCAAAAATACACATGATATCCATTGTTAGAAATATTATATAGTGATGAAAACAATACGTTATAGATGTTCAACGACTAAATGTGTAAATAGGTTAAAGTCAAGTTTAGGAGCATATAAGAAAAATTCTAAGGGGGCGTTTAATTTGTAGCTATTTTTTTTTTTCGTGTGATTTGCATTCTGTCAAATGATTTGCACTATGCAACATTTTTATTTATCGAATTTTGTCAAATAATTTGCATTATCTTTAAGGAAAAATTTGTTAATCTGACAAGATGTAACGTAAATGAGATTTAAAATTATAAGGGGAGGTTGGGGTTTTGAATTATAAAAATAATGAGATTTAAAAAAAATTATGAGATTTTAACTCCTTACTGAAATCTGTGAACCAAACATAAGATTTTAAATACAAATCCGAGTGAATATCTGTGAAGACCACCCCTTACGGGGCAGTGCTCACCAGTCTAGGTCCCACATCATATTGCAATACGATATCAACCATACTAAGATAGGGTAATTATAATGCGGAAAATTAAAAATTACATGTACATTACATATTAGGATACAGATTACATATTTCAAATTAAAGTTATAAAAGGGTAACATCTAATCTATTCATAACATCAATCATCACAACAAGTCTACCCAGAACCACCACATTAGCTGTCTTCCAAATCAGTACCAGAAAGTTTGTTGAGAAGTGGTCTAGGAAAGCTTCAAAACTTGGATTTCTTGATGACCTAAGCACTAGGTCCTGCAGGTGATTTTCCTTTGGCTCTTCCTGTAAAATTTTAAAGCAACATCTGTAAGCAAAGCTTAGTGAGTTTATAGATTTTCAATATTAACATGCGTGTCAAGCGGAATCATAATTCTAAGCGTGATAAGTCTTGGCTGCCGCTACAGCCCTCATCATGATTGAGATATAGTATCTGAAGATCGGATGATGTTCAAACCACACTCACGCTTATATCGTGGGGATCAGCCACATACTGGGCTAGCTACCAGTAGGTCAACATGGCCGAACATCGGAGGTCATTACCAAGTTCGTGAGAACTGGTGGAATAGCCAGGTCTAGAACAATAGACCATAAGGGCTAGTCAAGCTGAATAAATCTTATCAAGTCTGATCAATGAAGTAAGCTTAAGTCTTAGAAGTCATGATAGCAACGAATCATAAAGCAAAGTCTGAAGTGCTAATAAATGTAATATGAAATGATAAGCAAATAGCTATCATGATTCACTGGGCAACACCCATCCATGGTGTGCACAGGTCTCAATCCAGCTGATAAATGAATGTCAAATAATGTAACAGCATCAATATATCTCAAACGGATCTTTGCATGTTCAATTTGAATATCTATAACTCACAGTTCTGGGTCTTGGTCAAACAGATATAAGAATCTGCCACCTGAGTTATCTCAGGATTTTGTCAATCTGTAATCTGTCAGTTCAAGTCTCTGACCCGCTTTTAAGTCTTTAAATCTGTAAATCTTTGTTCAGAATATACTGAACCTGTTCAAAATCATTCATGATAATATCATGTTAATTTCATCGTCTGTATCGTCATCATTTTAGTCTTTAAATTCTTGTATTTTATCTGAGTCTGATATCTGATAATTTGTCTTATCAAAGCCATCATCTCTTATCCTTTTTAATCTTTATAATCTTAAATTTCATCTGATTCTGATAACTTATTTGTTCCCAAATCATTCTTTGTCTCAATATTTCAAAAGTCCTTTATTTATATATTTATCAACATGAAAATATATAAATATAATCATTCATGTTAAAAAATATCAAAATAAGTTTTCGGATCCCTCAATTTCGGATCCACCCGGATTCGGGTGATCCGGATTCGGATTCATCCGAAATGGATCATCCGGATTAGAGATCCGAATTGAGTACCGAATTCGGACCATGACTCAACCGAAATTGAGATATCCGAATTTAGCATGACATTCGAATCTAATTGGGTCCGAAATATAAAAATCCGAATTATAGGGTCCGAATTTACATATTATCCGAATTCGGGACCCATCATCCGAATTAGGACCAAAGTGGTATCCGAAATAGGAGCACCATCCGAATTCGGGTTCAACCGAATTCGGATCTTTATACTTATAATTTTCCCAGAATTGTTCTTGGTGTTCATCATGTTCTTCATATTGTTCATACGGATTTTACATTTAAATTCTCAAAAACACTACTTAGTAACATGCAACTATATATTTTGATGTATTATCATTATTTGAGTGTTTTTATACATTTTTTCCCTATCAATAACATCATTATTTGATCAAGATCATCCAAAAATGATTATTTTTGCCAAGAACACAAGTTTTTATAAAAATTTCCGATTTCATCATTTCTGGACAATCTAATCACAAATTCTTGTTTCTATCACTTTTATTACCATCAATTCATCATAATCTACCAAATTTATACACATGCAACACAAAATTCATAACTTAAATTCTTGATTTCGGTTTTTCATAAAACCGAACCATTATACTAAATTTCTTAATTTAAATGGAATATTACCTTGAAACCCCTGTTGATTCTTGTTGATTGTTGTTGTTTGTAACTTCTTTGACTTTAAATCTTCAATTTAATGCAAGTTTTTGATGAATTCTTGAAGAATCCGGTTGGTGTAGAGAGAGAGTAGAGAGAGAGAGAGTGAAATTCTTAAATGATTTGTTAAATGACCATTAATTTGGTTAATATAGTGACTAAACTATATTTGTAGTTTAACCCGCTAAACTTTTGTATTTTACATCTCTTTATTTTAATCATCCTAATTATTTTATAAATATAATTAAAATTATATTTTCTTAATAAAATTTTCATTTCTTAATTACTCTTTGCAATATAAATAATATAACAAAATTATATTATTATTTCAAAATCACATATTACACAATCGATAAAAGTTAGGTTGTTACAGAATGGGCTCCACCACGCACAAACTTCGTCCCCGAAGTTAGCTAGATTCGAACAGACTGGGATAAGTTGCTTTCATTACATCTCTGGATTCCCAAGACTGATGCGAACCTTTGTGGTGTTTCCACTGGACGAGCACCATCTGTATTTCTTTATTTCTAAGCTTCTTAGTCTTTGAGTCCAGAATACGTTCTGGCTCTTCAACCACGCAAAGCTTCTCATCTATCTGTAGGTTAACGTGTGGTATCTGTACTTCTCTTTCGTCAGCTAGGCTTTTTCTCAAATGACTAACATGGAATACAGGGTGTATTCCAGCTAAGTCAGCTGGTAGTTCAAGACGATAAGACTGATTTCCAATCTTTTCCACAATCTTGAACGGACCAATAAATCTTGGAGCTAGCTTGTTTCTTTTAATGAATCGCACCACATTCTTCATTGGGGATACTTTCAACATCACCCAATCGTTAACCGCAAAGCTTATTGATCTATGCCGGTTATCATAATATGACTTTTGCCTGCTCTGAGCTTCAAGAATATTTCTTCTAACAAGTTGAATCTTTTCGTGTGTCAACTGTAGAAGAGCAGGTCCTGCTATTGGCGATTCGCCTGTTTCACGCCAACAGGTAGGAGTTCTGCACTTTCTTCCGTATAGAGCTTCAAAAGGGGCCATCTTGATCGTTGAATGATAACTGTTATTATATGAAAATTCGACCAATGGCAAATGGTCATCCCAGTTACTACCTAAATCAAGAATACAGGCACGAAGCATATCTTCAAGAGTTAGAATAGTACGCTCACTCTGGCCATCTGCATTCGGATGATAAGCAGTACTCATAGAAATCCGAGTACTCATCCCTTCTTGTAATGCTTGCCAGAATCTGGATGTGAAGCGACTATCACGATCAGAAACAATAGACTTTGGCACACCGTGACGAGAAATAATTTCTGTGATGTACAACTGTGCCAATCTATCGAGGGAATAAGTTTCTTTCATTGGAATGAAATGTGCTGATTTAGTTAGACGATCAACGACTACCCAGATGGAGTCGTGCTGTCTTTTGGTCTTTGGCAGCTTTGTAATGAAGTCCATTGTTATATACTCCCACTTCCACTCGGGAACTGGTAGTGGTTGCATATCCCCGAAGGGTTTCTGATGTTCTGCCTTAACCATCTGACATACTTTACAGCTTTCAACACATTTTCCGATGTCTTTCTTCATTTCTGGCCACCAGTAGTCAGCTTTCAGATCAAAGTACATCTTTGAGCTGCCAGGATGAATAGATAACTTGGACTGATGAGCTTCGGACAGAAGAGTGCTACGAATAGAACCATATTTAGGAACCCAGATTCGGTTTCCCTTGAGACAGTGGAGTCCCAAATGGTTCAGAGTTAGAAATTGTAATTCCCCTTTTAGATTTTCAGAATCTATGTTCTCTTCTTTCAGCGCTTCAGTTTGAGCAATTCTGATGTCTTCAATAAGATCAGAAGAGAATATAACTGGAGTTAGAGCATAACAGCACTTTTCTGGATATACTTTTCTACTCAACGCATCCGCGACAACATTTGCTTTGCCGGGATGATATAAGATCTCGCAGTAATAATCCTTGATAAGCTCCAAGGATCGACGCTGTTTCATGTTCAGATCTTTTTGAGTGAAAAGGTATTTGAGACTCTTATGATCGGTGTAGAGCTGACACCGAGTCCCATATAGATAGTGACGCCAAATTTTCAGAGCAAAGGCGACGGCAGCCAACTCAAGATCATGAGTTGGTGCACTTTTCTCGTAATCTTTCAATTGCCTTGAAGCATAGGCAATGACTTTTCCCCTTTGCATAAGAACACATCCTAAACCAGTACCAGAAGCGTCGCTGTAAACAACGAAATCGTCATTACCTTCTGGCAAGGCTAGAATCGGCGCTTGAATAAGCCTTTGCTTCAGAATATCAAATGCCTCTTGCTGTTTATTAGACCAAACGAAAGGAGTATTCTTTCGTGTTAGCATCGTTAGAGGTACAGCAATCTTCGAGAAGTCCTTTATGAATCGCCGGTAGTAACCAGCCAATCCGAGGAAACTTCTTATTTCAGAGGCATTGCGAGGCGTTTGCCATTTCTGAACGGCCTCGACTTTCGAAGGATCAACGGAAATTCCTTCGCCAGAAACAACATGGCCAAGGAACTGGATCTAAAAAATCAAGATAGAAATTCAAATTCTGAGGTGAATCATAGAATAGTTAAGGAAACAGCTCAAGACTTATATAATAGAAATTATACCTGTCTGAGCCAGAATTCGCACTTAGAAAACTTTGCATAGAGTCTTTCTTTTCTTAATAACTCTAGCAATTGCCGCAGATGAATAGAATGATCAGCCTCCGTTTTGGAGTAAATCAGAATATCGTCTATGAATACGATAACTGATTTATCCAACATTGGTCTGCACACACGATTCATGAGATCCATGAATGCCGCTGGTGCATTTGTCAAGCCGAACGGCATCACGAGAAATTCGTAATGGCCGTATCTTGTACGGAAAGCTGTCTTTGGAACATCTTCTTCTCTGACTTTTAACTGATGATACCCAGATCGGAGATCTATTTTCGAAAAGTAACTGGCTCCTTGTAACTGATCAAACAGATCATCGATTCTGGGCAGAGGATACTTATTCTTTATTGTAACCTTGTTCAACTCGCGGTAATCGATGCACATACGGAAAGTTCCGTCTTTCTTTTTAACAAATAGTACTGGTGCACCCCACGGAGAAGAACTTGGTCGGATAAACCCCTTCTCCAACAGCTCTTGCAGTTGCTTTGACATTTCCTGCATTTCTGCATGTGCAAGTCTGTATGGAGCTTTTGCGATAGGAGCCGCACCAGGAACCAAGTCAATACTGAACTCGACTTGTCGTTCCGGTGGCACTCCGGAAATATCGTCAGGGAATACGTCTGGGAACTCACAGACGATAGGAATGTCGGACAACGATTTCTTTTCAGAGCTGGACTCAGATAGAGCATAACAAAGGTAAGAGTCGTGACCTTTAGACAAATATTTGTGAGCCTTTTCTACAGATATAAAGCAATGCGCACCTTTCCGCTTTTCGCCCTTGATCTCAAGTACTCGACCGTCTGAAGATTTGATTCTGATTACTCGTCGGTTGCAGATAATTGTGGCCTCGTTGTTCATTAGCCAATCCATGCCGATGATGACGTCAAATTCTTTTAACGGAATCGGGATGAGGTCGAGATTGAATACAATGTTATTGACAAGTAGAGTGCAGTTACGATAAACAGAATCAGCCATAACATAGTTGTTGCTGGCTGTCTCGATATCAAGTATTACAGGAAGCTTCGAGGGAGATTTATATAATCTTTGAGCGAAGGTAGTTGATATGAAGGAATGACTAGCACCGGAATCAAATAATACGCGAGCAGGAATTGTATTTAACAAAAACGTACCGGTGACTACGTCTGGTGTTTCTTTCGCCTCTTCAGCTGTAATTTGGAAAGCTCGCGTCCGTGCAGTCGGCGTTGCAGCAGAACTTTTTCCCGAAGAACCTCCCGCAGATGATTGAGACTGATATCGCGGCCCGCTTCTACACTGATACATGAAATGCCCTCGTTTCCCGCACTTTGCACATCCACGTCCCTGCTGTGGACATTCCTCGCTGCTATGACCTATCATGTTGCATGAGAAGCAAGTAACGTCATCCGGATTACATAGTCCCATGTGAGACTTTCTGCATCTCTTGCAGAATCGTGGCTCGTTTGTCAGTGAGTAGACTTGCGCTTTCGGTTGTGAACTATGCTGATAGGATTGCTGAGACTGAGATTTATTTGGCTTAAAGAATCTGCCAAATCGCTGTTTCTTTGGAGGAGACGGATTCATCGGATTAGTAGACGGAGCGTAGAGCTGATCACCATACTCTAAGTAACCTCGCTCGATTTGTCTAGCTGCTTCTACCATTTCTAGATAACTCTTGTATTTAATCGCGCTCATCGGATGTCTGTATTTAGGATTGAGTCCTACTCGGAACCTATTCATTTTCCTTTCCTCTGTTGCCACTTGGTAAGAAGAGTAGCCACATAATCTCGAAAATTCGTGTTCATATTCATCTACAGTCTTCGTTCCCTGAGTCAGTTGCATTAATTGGACTTCCATCTTATCTTGTTGGTCAACTGGGCAGTATTTCGCGTTGAACATGTCTAGAAACTGCTCCCATTCTAAAGTCTGGATCACCTCCTCACCGTAGATACTTCGCTGGGTTTTCCACCAGGCACGAGCAGCTCCAACAAACAACGCAGATGCGTAGCTCACTTTCTTAGAATCTAAATAAATATAATTTTCATTTCTTAATTACTCTTTGCAATATAAATAATATAACAAAATTATATTATTATTTCAAAATCACATATTACACAATCGATAAAAGTTAGGTTGTTACAATATCAGGGAATTCACGAACTAAATGCCCCCTAAGGGAATTTATGTTAACCACTTTGCCATTTTCTTGTATTCTATAAGTGTAGAGAAAGTTGAAAGCATTGTAGAAATTTTGTATCAAATGTGTTAGGTTCACGATCCATCGAATAACAATTGGTATAAGAGCTTTAATTGGTGTAGATCATTGAAGAAAATCAAGCAAAAAGCTCAAGAAATCTAAGCATTCAAGATGAAAAACGTCATAATCAAAGGAAACTGTGATTTTCAGAAAATCATATAAAAATCATGACGTATGTTTAATCTAAATTTTGGATATGATTTTAATATCAACAAGAGGAGCTATCATAGAAATTTTAAGTTCTAACTCACAACGATCAAGGCTGAATCATTCCTGAAAATTTAAAAATCATGACGTATGTTTAAACGAGTCTAAATGTTCATATATTGAATCATTCCTGAAAATTTAAAAGGCTAAATACAAACACACAATGAAAAATTGATGATCAAAGTTATTGATTTGAAGGTTTTCTTTCGAAACAGAGTTGAAAGTTTAAAAAATTATAGAAAACTGGGTGATTATCCGTTTGAGCTGAAATTTCAATATTTGTGGGTCTATACTCCATGTTTTTTGTCCAAAAATTTCAGATTGTGTTGATTTAACCGATCTTCATTGGTGTTGGTTTGGGTAACCAACTATCATTTTTGTCCATTTTTGCCACTCTCTATAATTTTTTCCTATTTTTAGCCCGTAACAACTATCTTTTGTTCCATTTATGTGATTTTACCTATAATATCCGGTAACCCATATGATGTGACATATTTTGAATTAAATATATATAATTATTTTCATGTTATTATTTAAAACTCAATTAGTTCCACATCATTATTAATATATAGATGGTGAATTAATTTCCTCTTGGCTGTCTCATCACGGTCATTAGAATTTTGATTTTTTATTAAATTCATCAAATCACATACCAAAATATATATCTAACATGCCAAAATATCAAACAAACAGAAATTCAAACATGTTTATATGCTACAGTATAAAATCTACAAGTAAAACCGAACACTTACTATTCTTTAAATTCATCCATATGAAAATATTTACATCAACATCCATCCATGTATACGAAGCACCAAAATATATGCACTCAACATGTTCCTAATTGTGTACTTGAAGTACCAAAATATGTGCCCAATATATGAACCAAAATATGTGCCCAAGTTTAATGACTTACCAATTCAATCAACAAAAGATCTCCCGAAAATTATAAAAAACACGTTCCTATTCCTTCGACAACTCCAAATCAGTGTCTTCTCAAAACATTAGGCCTGTCGTTCACCGGTTTGTCCCTTCTTGCATTTTCACATGTTCTAACATTGTGTCCTTCTTCCCAGCAATTTCTACATCTTAACTATCACTCCACTTTTTTTCACGGTAGACGATGTCACCTCAAACATATGTCTTTTAAACCAATGACTGTCATATAAATATGGATCTGCATATATTTATTAATTTACACGGTTCACTCAAAGTAGTAATGCACAAACTTAAATTAAATAACATTAGATATAATTTATGCACCTTGGTTGAGGAAACAAATGGCGGAAACAACACGCAAAACAGTTGCCAAAATCTACAAGTGCAGAGTTTGGCATTAAGATCAACTACGTAAGCATCAAGTCCTTTCTTACACTCAAACACATCACCACCACTTGGAATGACCACCCAATATCTACATGAAAGATACATGTAAATGTTAGTTATATATGTTAAATAAACGTGTATTCATTAATAATACGTGGTAAACAATTAATGTGACATACCTTTGGTTTTCTTTGAATTTCTCTAATTTTTTCCTTATAGCTCGACACACATCATCATGCCATTGATCTACGTACCTTTGTGGCCATCTTATATATCCTCTCCATGACATAGATTTGTCTCTCCTCTAGCATGGAAATGACTGGTTTTCTTCTTGCACCAAGTATTATGGAATTAAAACTTTCGCTAATCTCATTTTCAACTGCCTCACATGCTCTATAAACCTCAAAAAAGAGCCTACACCAACTGTCAGGGTTTCTTTGTATGGGATGATTATATGCTTCAATATTTATGGATTTGATTTCATTCATTATTTCTTTAAAGTGGGCTTTCACTGTTGATTTTTTAAGAACTACAACAGTATAATGAACTACACCTACACATAGTTAATTTTTTAAGAATCTCCAGATGCACATTATACTCACAATCCCCAAAATCAAAATTTCTTAAGCTTTTGACTTCTCCACATGTATAGCCTAATGGATTTCTAACAAATACACCATTGAAATGTACTTCAACTGTTAATGAATGTCATCTGTTAAGAAAATAAAAAAAAATGTACATTAAATTGGATGAATACTGATCAGGTTATAATTTATCATGTTTATTTTACACAAAAGAGTTGTTTTTAGAAAGAAAATGTCATAGAATGTGCTACTATTGAATAAAATCTGTGCTTGTACAGGTAAATAAAATCCGGTCTAAATTGGCGAAAAAAGGACGAAATTTCAGAGCCAGGCGCAGAGGGGGGCGCAACCCTGCGCCCAGACCAAGTGCTTAGCAGAAGAAATTAATTCACAAAAATACGGATTTTACAGACAGGCGCAAGGGGGGGGGGGGGGGGCAGGCCTGCGCCCAACCCATTAAAATAATATACGGCCGTTTTTAGGGTTTTTCCAGCTTTTCCTATAAATACAAAGTCAGAACTTTAAAGAAAAGATCGTTTTTTGGAGAAGAAAGCTAAGGAAAAGGACCCCGTTTGAGCGAACACAAGTACGAAGAGCACACGAGCCAAGCTACGAAGATGGACACACAACTCTTGAGCATCACACGAAGAATGTCCGGCTAATCTCACATAATCATTCTCGGAGGAAGCACAACGCTAAGTGTTTTATTTTATGAACGATTACTTTATGTTTGAATGGTTTTATTATTTATGTTTAGACTGTAAACGAATGATTGTTATTTGTATTGTTGCGTTTCGCAAGATAGTTCGTTGATATTTTATTATTCGTGCCGAGTTAACTATTTAATTAAGACGAGTAATCAAACGTGTCACGCGCTATGCCCAAGATCACGTAACGATTCTAATAATAATTATAACAAAGATTATGTCTATGTAATCTTTACAACGTTTTTATAAATTAAACACAAAGCTACGTGTGGAATCCGGGAATGGTTATCTTCGTATTTTATTTAATCATACAATTTCATTAAGTTTTCTTTTTACAAATTTCGTAAGTACTTAAGTTTATAATTCAAGTAATCACATTTTTACAAACCAATCAATCTCTTCAAATTATTTAATTTACAACGCTAGTCGCTCGAATACGTGTAATTAACCTCTCGCTCTTTGTGGATACGATCCCTACTTACCCTAGCTTCTAAGGTATTTAGTGGTATTTTTGACGGGTTAACGACACTCGCATCAAATTTTGGCGCCGTTGCCAGGGAGCGGTTGCGCTTAAATCACGTATTTTAGTAACTAGCTTAGTTTAGTAACGTAATTTTCCTAGAGTAATTTAGTTAATTTAGTTAATCTCAATTTATTTGCTTTAATTTGCTTATTTAATTTAGTTTAAATTTATTTCTTTGCTATTATTCTATTTAATTAGTTTTTAAGCTTTAATTATTGCCTTAGTTTATTCAGAAAAAGGGAATCGTGGCGCAAGCATCGATTCTCACCAAAAAGAAAGTTTCTAGTTCTAATCCTTCATCTAGCCCTCATAGGTTTATGCACACACGATATTCTGGTAGAATTTCACCTTTGAAGTTTGATCCAGAATTCGAAATAACTGCTAGATCTAATAGGCGAGCCACAACTCAAGCAAACGAAACTAAAAATATTGCTCCTAAAGTAAACGTGGAAGAATAAATAATTAATTCGGAAGACGAGAACATCGATAACGTTCTTGTCAACGTCCAACAAAACCAAAGACCAATGGGAGACCGTAGAACCGTAGAATCCCATTATAGGCCGGGTGATATCCCTGATCCATCACCCATTCTCTACCCAATTAATGAGAATGAACCAGAAATTAGGCCACAGCTATTTAGCATCTTACCCGTTTTTCGCGGAGCACCAAGCGAAGAACCGTATGAGCACTTAGCCGAATTTACCGTCATATGTAAGGCCAATCACGTTAGGGGAATGACCGTAGACGCACTAAAACTCAGACCCTTTCCTTTCTCCTTGAAGGAAAGAGCGAAAAACTGGTTTGTGTCACTTCCCACTGATAGTTAACTAACTGGGATGAAATGAAAAAAGAATTTTTAACTGAATACTACCCAATTAGCAAAACTACAGAATAACGTAAAGAAATAACTGGATTTAAACAGAAAATTGGGGAACAATTTCATGAAGCCTTTAATAGATTAAATGAATTACTAAGAACATGCCCTCACCATGAAATTCCTAAATGGATGCTAATTAAAACCTTTTTCGATGGGGTTAGTCAAGAAAGTAGGAATATGATCACCGCCGTCTCAGGCGGAACCTTTTTAGCAAAGGAAGATGATGAAGCCTGGGAATTATTAACCCAGTTAAGCAAAGGTTTAAAAGTCCAAGCGGGTTCGGATAATAGTGTTGGTGTCCAAGTTATGGGCATAGACAATGCATGGAAGAAGGAAGTTAAATCTGACATATCCGAACTAAGCAAAAAGATGGACTTGTTGATGAAGGGAATGAGAAAGGCTACAGTGGCACAGGTTTGCTGTGTCACTTGTGGAGACCCTTCTCATCCAACCGAGAATTGCCCACATACATTCACCCACGAAAAGTATGTGAATGAAGCTTTTGGCTTTCGACAACGAAGAGAACGGGAGAACCCCTACTCGGAGACTTACAATCCGGGATGGAGAAAACACCCGAACTTTAGTTGGAGAGATAATCAAGACAATGATGCTCCCCCAAAACCAAGATATGAGCAGCAACCTCGTCAACAAAACCGAGATTTCCAATATGGATCAACCTCAGCTACGAAGGATGATCGGTATTATAAACGCCAAGACCCTAAAGAAGAACATGATTCACGACCAGTGTCGGGGAACTCGAAAGAGTTTTCCGAATTTATGGAATTCATGAAACAACAGACCATGGTTCAAGCGAAAACTATGGAGATGCTTGGAAGGCAGATGAGACAAATTGCAGAGTCCTTAACTAAACGAGAAGAAGGGAAACTTCTAAGTAACACCACGGTTAATCCATCACATCACCATGGCAAAGAAAAGAAATATGAAGTCAACGAAGTGAATGAAGTTAATAAAGTCACTACCCTTAGGAGTGGAAAGGAAATCGATAATAAGATAGAAATGCCTAAGGAAAGTGAAACAGACGACGAGGTAGAAATTGCCTATGAAGAGGAACCACCTAAATCGGAGTCAAAGGTAGAAACAAAAATTAAGAAAGTAACTTTTAAGGAAGTAGAAGCTAAGACACCAGTCGAGACTAAAGTTGGGGAAGGGAGTTCCAATACTGAAATCGCTCCTTACCCAACGGCCTTAGAAAACCCGGCTTCATTTCCTTATGGTAAGAAAGGACCTAAAAACGAAGAGTTATGGGATATTTTTAATCAAGTTAAAATTAACATTCCCTTAATCAAAGCTATACAACAAGTCCCTTCTTACGCTAAATTTTTTAAAGACCTTTGTACTCAGAAGCGAAAATTTAAAATAACTCTTCCAAAGCAAATCAACCTCACTGAACAAGTCAGTGCAGTTATCACTAGCTCACTGCCGCCTAAACTAAAAGACCCAGGATCACCCTTGATCCTGGTAACTATCGGCGATATTCAAATTAAAAAAGCACTTCTAGACTTAGGGGCGAGTGTTAACATCTTACCCAGTAATTTATTTGACCAACATGATCTAGGAACCCTACAGACAACAGATTTCATCCTACAATTAGCAGACAGGTCCACCAAAGTACCACGAGGGATGTTATCTGATGTAATCGTTAAGGTCGAAGACTTCTACTATCCAGTAGATTTCTTAGTGTTGGATTCAGACAGTGCTTACAAAGAAAGCCAACCGACAATTATATTAGGACGTCCCTTCTTAGCTACAATCAACGCTCAAATCAATTGCAGGACAGGTGCATTAGACATAGCATTCGGAAACCGCAAACTC
Organism: Centrapalus pauciflorus; assembly: GCA_020465985.1. Taxonomy (NCBI): domain Eukaryota; kingdom Viridiplantae; phylum Streptophyta; class Magnoliopsida; order Asterales; family Asteraceae; genus Centrapalus; species Centrapalus pauciflorus. The sequence goes on along the minus strand of JAANYP010000832.1, from coordinate 189,629 downwards.
CGACTTAATGTCTTTAATAATGTACCTAATGCATCATTGGATTCAGAGTGCTACATGATCGACTTAGTTGATGATTTAATACAACAACAATTATCAACAATAACATGTAAAGATCCAGTAAAGCTGCTTCTGTACTATAATGAGCATAAGTTAGATAATATGCCTGAAGCTAAGGAGTTCGAACTTGAACGTGTTCAGTTAGTGGATTCTACTCAACCACCATGGACACATAAGATCGAAAAACTTCCGACTGACCTTCCACCATCAGCAAAACCATCTTTAGAGCAACCACCCAAATTAGAGTTGAAACCACTTCCAGCTCATCTCAAATACGCTTTTCTTGGCCCTGGGAGTACATTGCCTGTAATCATTGCAACAGATCTTACTGCTGCACAAGAAAAGGCCTTGTTTGACGTGTTATCGAGATATAAGGAAGCGGTAGGCTGGACTATAGTGGACCTTAAGGGGATTAGCCCAACGTTGTGTATGCATAGGATTATAACTGATCCAACAGCCAAGCCAAGCAGAGATGCTCAGAGAAGGCTAAACCCTAACCTTAGAGAGGTAGTAAAGAAGGAAGTATTAAAATGGCTAGATGCTGGAATTATCTATCCGATATCAGATAGCCAATGGGTTAGTCCCACACAGACGGTTCCAAAGAAATCTGGGATCATTGTTGTCGATACTCCTGAAGGAGAAAAGATTTCAACTCGCCCTGTAACGGGGTGGAGAGCATGTATCGACTACAGAAAGCTAAATGTTGCAACCTCGAAGGATCATTTCCCTCTGCCATTCATCGACCAAATAGTAGAGAAATTAGCAGGGCAGAAATTCTGTTGTTTCCTAAATGGCTATTCGGGGTATAACCAAATCCCGATACACCCAGAGGATCAAGACAAGACAACATTTACGTGTCCGTATGGCACATTCGCCTTCCGAAGAATGCCATTTGGATTATGTAACGCTCCGGCCACATTCCAACGATGTATGATGGCTATATTTTCAGACATGGTCGGAGGGTCTCTCGAAATCTTCTTGGACGACTTTTCTATATTTGATAAGTCATTCGAAGGGTGTCTCTCTCATTTAGAAAAAGTTCTCAAGCGGTGTACCGAAACCAATTTGGTATTAAGCTGGGAGAAAAGTCATTTCATGGTTAAAGAGGGAGTAGTCTTAGGACATATAGTTTCTGAAAGGGGAATGGAGGTTGATCGAGCCAAAATACAAATAATTTTCTCGTTACCACCGCCGACTAATATTAAGGGAATCCGTTCGTTCCTAGGACATGCAGGGTTCTATAGGAGGTTTATAAAAGACTTTAGTGCCATAACCAAACCCCTATGTAACCTTCTCCTGAAAGACGCACCATTTAACTTTGATAAAGAATGTATAGAGGCGTTTGATACATTAAAAGTGAAGCTCACAGAGGCACCAATTCTGCGATCACCTGATTGGTCTCAGCCCTTTGAGATCATGTGCGACGCAAGTGATCACGCAGTAGGTGCCGTCCTTGGTCAAAGAGTGGATAAAAAGCCTGTGGTAATATACTATGCAAGCAAAACATTCTCTGAGGCTCAAATTAATTACACAACAACTGAAAAAGAATTGCTTGCAGTAGTATATGCGCTAGATAAATTTAGATCTTATGTCTGGGGAGCTAAGGTAATTGTGTATTCCGATCACAGTGCCTTACGACATCTCTTGGCTAAGAAAGATGCTAAGCCACGGCTAATTCGTTAGATACTGTTTCTACAAGAATTTGACTTAGAATCCGAGATAAAAAGGGCTCAGAAAATGTAGTAGCAGACCACCTATCGAGATTGCCAGCAATCACCACTGATATGCTGGATTCCATTCAGGACAACTTCCCAGATGAACAATTAATGTTCATCGCAAAAGTGTCTTGGTTTGCTAACTTAGTGAACTATTTTGTCACATGGAAAATCCCAGGCCACTGGAATTCACATCAAAGAAAGTATTTCTTCTCCCAAACTAAACAATACATTTGGGAGGAGCCGGATTTATTCAAAATAGGAGTAGATCAAATTATCCAGCGATGTACCGGACAATGAGCACTACGACATCTTAAATCACTGTAATTCGTATGCATGTGGAGGTCACTTTAGTGCTAAAAAGACAGGCCATCGAATTTTACAAAGCGGATTCTTTTGGCCGACTATCTTTAATGACTCCTACGAGTTTGTTAAGTCATGCCTACGATGCCAGCAAATAGGAGGAATTTCAAAGCGAGACCAAATGCCTATGACACCAATCCTTATTGTAGAAATTTTCGATGTGTGGGGCATAGACTTCATGGGACCCTTCCCTAAGTCGTATGGTTTTGAATATATCCTAGTGGCAGTTGATTACGTCTCTAAGTGGGTATAAGCTGAAGCCACAAGAATAAATGACCACAAAGTAGCATGCCAATTTGTCAAACGAAATATATTTTCTCGTCATGGAATTCCTAGAGCCATAATTAGTGATGGGGGTTCTCATTTCAAGAACATGTACTTTAGCAAACTACTTAAGCATTACGGAGTAACCCATAGGATCGCAACCCCGTATCACCCACAAACTAGTAGACAGGTAGAAGTGTCCAATAGGGAAATTAAGCGCATACTAGAGAAAACAGTACGACCCGATAGGAAAGATTGGTCAACACGATTAGACGATGCACTTTGGGCATATCGCACTGCTTTCAAAACCCCTATAGGCATGTCTCCCTATAAGTTAGTGTATGGAAAACTATGTCATCTCCCGGTTGAGCTAGAACACCGATCGTTATGGGCAATTAAAAATGCAAATCTCAATTTTACAGCTGCCGGTATAAATCGAAAATACCAATTAAACGAATTAGAAGAAATACGGAGGGAAGCTTATGAAAGTGCTAAAATATACAAAGAAAAGACAAAAGCTGTCCACGATCGACTAATTAAAAGAAAGGTGTTTAATAAAGGTGACAAAGTTTGGTTATTCAACGTACACCTGTGGCTCTTCCCAGGCAAACTAAAAAGTAAGTGGTCAGGCCCATACACAGTTACTAACGTTTACCCCTACGGTGCGTTGAAATAATAGATCAAAAAGGTGGTGATCCATTTAAGGTAAATGGACATCGATTAAAAGTATTTGTACAATGGGCTGATAATGAAATTATATCATCTGAGACAATGGTCTTGGAAGATATAACTTAAATATTAAGAGTTCCAAAATGTCTGGCTGAAGACATTAAACTTAGCGCTTTCTGGAAGGCAATCCAGCGAACTTTGTGGGTGTTTTCCATAGAAACCCTCACGAGACTATAACTCGTCCACTCAGGCTACTGAGGGGTTTAAAGGCTTGTTGCACATGCTAAGTGCAATCGTTTTTCACCACGAAAGTGTGCTTTAATTTCGTTTATCTAGTTATATTTAGTTCTTATTGTTAGTATTTCTTAAATCGTCCTTTAAAACACTTAGCTGCGTTTAAGCTTGACTTTACTACAAAATGTCACATGCGGTAACCAACTAGGTTGGGGAAAGAATTTGCACATTTGGGACCATTGAGATTGGAGGAAATTAAGAGGAATATACTTAAGTTAGGGAGGGGCAATTCCTAGCAAAATGTGTGTTGCACCAATACTATATTACACATGCTTGAATATTTGATGCTTGATGCTACATGTGTTGTTTCATTTCTTCGTAAATGTTTCCTGTTTCATAATTATTTTTGTGCCGAGGACGCCCCAATTATTTAAGTTGGGGAAGGGGGACGCATTATGCTTCACACTATGCTTTATATGTTATATATCGTGAAACCGAGAAACAATTTACGAAAAATGACAACTTTTTGGTCAAATAACTCACTTATAAAGATTTAAGGTGCCATTGTTAGTGTTGATCTTAGTTAAACTTGAGTTTTCAACTAAAGTTGGGGAAGTTTAAAGAAAATTACTAGCACAAGAAGATGATGGGCCTTTCAGTGAGTTCTACGATAGCAACTTCGGACAACCTCCACAGCAGTAACCAGGTATCCTCGTTCCATTACATAAGTGTTTCAATTACCGTATTATTGTGCCATTTTTGTCGAATACAGCATGTTACTTTCGAGATTTGATTAAGCGAGAAAAGAGCTATTAAAGATACTTCGATCTATTTTCCTATAATTATCCTTGTTGTTGAGCTTGCAACCTAAATATGATGATGTTAGTTAGGTCGGTTTCAAGCAAAAAGATGTAATTATATGAGTTTAAATATAACACAGAGAGTCATAAATGCTTAAAATCAAGGAAGTGAACCGGGTTTGAAGTAGGATATATTATGTTGTAGCGAGTGATAAACAACAAGGATTCCAATAGCTGCTACTTATTCATGCAATAAGGGGGAGGAAGCGAACACGAATAGAGCCTCAATTCAAGTGTGGCCTAGTTGATTCAAGAGATTAAGTCTGAAGGGTACCATCATGCCTAGTCCCCTAAGGCCAACTGGTCTGGGAGTGGCTGACCCAAATCCTGCTACACGGATCATCTAGAAAGCCACGTTAACTTGAACGGAAAAATAGAAACATTGCATGAAAAAGACTAGAACGAAAAGAAAAGAAAAACCAGTATCTATAATCATGCGTCGAGGAAAAGATGGTCCAGTGACCCACGTGAATTCAATTCTATAACCTTGAGCTAAAAGGATAATAGTGGTGAGGAATTTTTGAACAACTATCTGAAAGACATCACGATATATCTGAAATTAATTGTGTTCGTGTCTTTGATTTTTATGATGTTTATGAGGGCTAGTGTTTGTTTAAATAAGTTGATTATGTCTTTCATGCTTGATAAACCCGATACTTTAAAAAGTCTGACTTTCGTTGCTTGCTCGGGACGATCAAGGGTTAAGTTGGGGAAGTTTGATCGGGTTATAATTTATCATGTTTATTTTATACAAAAGAGTTATTTTTAGAAAGAAAATGTCATAGAATGTGCTACTATTAAATAAATCATGTGCTTGTACAGGTAAATAAAATCCGGTCTAAATTGGCGAAAAAAGGACGAAATTTCAGAGCCAGGCGCAGCCCTGCGCCCAGACCAAGTGCTCTGCAGAAGAAATTAATTCACAAAAATACGGATTTTACAGACAGGCGCAGGGGGGGTGCAGGCCTGCGCCTACGGCTGCGCCCAGCCCATTAAGATAATATACGGTCGTTTTTAGAGTTTTTCCAGCTTTTCCTATAAATACAAAGTCAGAACTTTAAAGAAAAGATCGTTTTTTGGAGAAGAAAGCTAAGGAAAAGGACCCCGTTGAGCGAACACAAGTACGAAGAGCACACGAGCCAAGCTACGAAGATGGACACACAACTCTTGAGCATCACACGAAGAATGTCCGGCTAATCTCACATAATCATTCTCGGAGGAAGCACAACGCTAAGTGTTTTATTTTATGAACGATTACTTTATGTTTGCATGGTTTTATTATTTATGTTTAGACTGTAAACGAATGATTGTTATTTGTTTTGTTGTGTTTCGCAAGATAGTTCGTTGATATTTTATTATTCGTGCCGAGTTAACTATTTAATTAAGACGAGTAATCAAACGTGTCACGCGCTATGCCCAAGATCACGTAACGATTCTAATAATAATTATAACAAAGATTATGTCTATGTAATCTTTACATTGTTTTTATAAATTAAACACAAAGCTACGTGTGGAATCCGGGAATGGTTATCTTCGTATTTTATTTAATCAAAGAATTTCATTAAGTTTTCTTTTTAGAAATTTCGTAAGTACTTAATTTTATAATTCAAGTAATCACATTTTTACAAACCAATCAATCTCTTCAAATTATTTAATTTACAACGCTAGTCGCTCGAATACGTGTAATTAACCTCTAGCTCTCTGTGGATACGATCCCTACTTACCCTAGCTTCTAAGGTATTTAGTGGTATTTTTGACGGGTTAACGACACTCGCATCAAATACATACCTTGGGATGTAAACAAAAGGAAGGAAACAAAAGGAAGAAATGTACATCGAATGTCACATACCCTTGAGATGTCGATGAACGCAAGCAAAAGGAAGGAAACAAAAATCGATTACCTGGCGATGGGTTGAACGTCGGTCTGGTCACCGTAGCGATGGGCGCCGTAGATTTGAACGCCTCACCTGGCGATAGGCAGATTTGGTGTTTAATTTAGGGTTTTTGCTTGGGGTTTGTTTAAGAATATGTTAACCACATGGAAATAATTATATATATTTAATATAAAAATATGCCACATCATATGGGTTACCTAGGTAAAATCACATAAATGGAACAAAAGATAGTTGTTAAGGGGTAAGAATAGAATAAAATTTTAGAGAGTGGCAAAAATGGACAAAAATGATAGTTGGTTACCCAAAATTGATAAAAACCCTATTTTTTATTGTACAAAGATATGTTAAGTTGGGTTTCTAATATAGGTTCAGTTTGTGTGATATCTGTGAGCCAGTTTCGTAGTTAGATTGTCTAATTTGTTGATTTACAGATTGAAAGTTCATACGTGGTTTGGTTTGGTGTTATTTCTGTAGAGAGAAAAAAAATATGAGAAAAACTTAACACCACAAGTCTCAATTTTATTTTATATCTTGAATATTTTCTTTCCAACTTACAACTCAAAAGTAATGCCAATATATAAAGACTAAGTTATGACATTCATAACTAGCTACATAACTACTCCATTAATCACTAAAGTTTTCACCTTTCATAACTCATCATCTCGTGGGTGGTTACTAAACATTAATCACCAAACTTTTCATCTTTTGGTGGTTACAAGAATTAATCATAAACTTAAACATAATAATTATCCAAGTTTAATTTAGTTTATTGCTAACAATGTCTCCCTTAAATTAAACTTGCTTTTCTCTCCCAATCTTCCAACATTCTTCTTGAAAAAATTCCCACCAAGCGGCTTCGTAAAAATATCCGCCATTTGATCTTCTGTCTTGCAATACTCAACTTGAACATCTCCTTCGTTGACAAGGTCCCTCAAGGAATGATATCGGATGCGGATATGCTTTGTTCGTCCATGAAGAATTGGATCCTTTGTGACTGAAATAGTCTAGCTATTATCACAATACAAAGTCGTTGACTTATCTTGCTTTTGCATAAGACTTTCCAAAATTCTGCGCAACCAAACCAATTGACAACCAGCATATGCTGCAGCAATATATTCGGCCTCTTTAGTAGAAAGTGCCACAATTTCTTGTTTCTTAGAACTCCATGATATCGCACCAGTACGAAGATGAAACAAATAACCAGACGTGCTTCTGCTATCATCCATACTTCCGGCTAATCACTATCAATATAACCAATGAGGTTAACTGGTGCATTAACCTCATAAAAAATTCCATGATCAATTGTACCTTTAATGTATGTAAGAATCCTTTTTGCTGCTTCCCAGTGATTTGAATAAGGTTTCTCCATAAACCTACTCACCAAGCTTACACCGTACATGATATCAGGCCTTGTAGAAGTTAGAAACATCAAATTTCCAACAATACTCGTGTATAAAGTTGAATTCACCATCTTGCCTTCACCTTCTTTAGATAACTTCAAACCTGTGATGCATGGAGTGGTGACCGGACTCACATTCTCCATCTTGAATTTCTTTAAAATTTCTCTTGCATAACCCTCTTATGAGATAAAAGTTCCCTTCTTGGATTGATGAACCTCAATTCCAAGAAAATGGTGACGTTCTCCCAAATCTGTCATTTCAAATTCTGCTATCAATGAGTGTTTGAACTCATTTAACATCCCCAAATCATTTCCTGTTAAAACAAGATCATCAACATAAAGACTAACAACAATGAAATTTCCATGTGAATCTCCTTTAGTGTAAAGAGTATGCTCACATGGACATTTTTCAAATCCATAATTCTCAAAGTAAGAATTGATACGACTATACCAAGCTCGTGGTGATTGTCTCAATCCGTACAACGCTTTCTTCAACTTGTACACTTTATTCTCTTCACCTTTTTTGACAAACCCAAGTGGTTGATCAACATAAACTTCTTCTTTGAGAACACCATTCAAAAATGCGGATTTTACATCCATTAGAAACATTTTCCAACCATTTTGGGCAGCAAGAGAAATGAGCAACCGAATAGTTTCGAGTCTTGAAACGGGAGAATATACTTCACTAAAATCTTCGCCTTCTTTTTGCTTGAAACCTTTTGCAACCAACCTTGCCTTGTGCTTGTTGATAGACCCATCTGGATTCATCCTTGTCTTGTACACCCACTTTACTCCAATAGAATTTTTGTGTGGTGGCAAATCGGTAAGCTCCCATGTGTCATTTTTTTTAATGGAGCTAATTTCTTCTTGCATGGCTCTCCTCCATTTTTCTTCTTGACAAGCATCATCAAAGTAAATTGGATCATCCCCTGCAAAGAAAGCAAAAAATACAGTATCATTTTGTACCATCTCTTCTGTTACATCATATAACTCTTGGAGAGTTCTTGTCTTTCTTATCGGGCGGCTTCTTGGAGAAGAACTTGCTGAAGAATTTTAAGAAACGGGAGGACTCTCTTCTTGAACATTAGTTTCAACATCTCCAATCTCTTCTTCTTCAACTTGAAAAGGAAAAATTGGTAAAGGTTCCTTTTCACCTTCGATCTCTTCAAAGAATGAACTTTCATCAAATCGAATAGCTTGACTTATCACAATTTTCTTTGTCGTTGGATTATAGAGCTTGTATGCTTTGCTTCTTTCACTATAGCCAATAAAGATACACTTGTCTGACTTGTCATCCAACTTGCTTCTCATTGAATCTGGAACATGAGAATAAGCAACACTTCCAAATGCTTTTAGATGATGAACACTTGGTTTTGTACCATACCATGCTTCATGAGGTGTGTAATTTCCCAAACTCCTTGTTGGTGACCTGTTAATAAGATAAACTGCACAAGAAACAGCTTCAGCCCAAAAACTTCTTGGTAACCTCTTCCTTTTTAATAAACATCTTTCCATCTCTATTCTTCCTTTCACATACACCATTTTGTTGGGGCGTATAACGGACTGTCATCTCTTGTCGAATGCCATTGTCTCGACAATATTTCTCAAATTCATTTGAGAAATATTCACCCCCATGATCTGTCCGCAAAGTGTTCATTTTTAACCTCGTAAAATTCTCAACTTCAGCCTTGAAATCCATAAATCTTTGAAAAACTTCAGGTTTTTCTTTAACACAATACACCCAAACTTTTCGTGAGAAATCATCAATAAAAGAGACAAAATAAGGATTACCTCCCAAAGATGAAACGGTCATCGGCCCACATAAATCTGAGTGAATAAGTTGCAATGGTCTTTTTGCCTGCCATGATGATTGAGAGGGAAATGAGGTTCTATGTTGCTTTCCAAATTGACAAGCTTCACAAACTTCATTCATACGATCAATTTTAGTCAATCCTCTCACCATCATTTTCCTTGATAGTAATTCCAAATCTCCATAGTTCAAATGACCATACCTATCATACCATAACTTGGATACTCCTTTGTCAACACCAACAAAACATGACATATTTTGATTTTGAAGAGCCAACCGTAACTCTAGCAATGACTTGATTTTTCTTTGACAAAAAACAAGTCATGTCATGAAAATGAATGTCATAACCTTTCCTCAAAAGATGACCAACACTCAGCAAATTACTTTTTAGGCCAGGAACAAAATAAACTTCTGACATTTTCTCAATACTTCATTGTCTTGTTTTAAATTCTAATTCACCAACACCACTACCTTTATATGATTTTTCATCTCCAATTTTAACTTCGCCATAATCATTTTCAAACAACTTGGAAAATATATATTTGTTACCTGTCATATGCTTGCTAGCGCCATTGTCTATGTACCGGACATTTTCATTATTTTCGCCTTGAGATACTAGCAACAAAGTGTCTTGATTATGAGACTCCGTGTTTTTACTTCAGCTAGCCCAATTTGCATTGTGTTTTCTCCATCTCTAAACCAACAATGTCTTGCTAAATGACCGGGTTGGTGACAATTATCACATTCAAAATAACCGCGTCCTCTTCCTCTTTGATAGCCACGTCCACGTCCTCTTTGCCAACTTCGATAACTTTGACTTTGATTTGCTTCATTCCACCAATCTTCCTTTCTTCCATAGTTTCCTCTTCCACGAGAATTTGCAAATCTTCCTCTCGAGTTTCCTCCTCTTCCACGATCATGGTCTTTACCTCTTTGGCTTTCGAAATCTTCTTGCTTCTCATTTAACGATAACTTTGACTTGAGGGCTTGTTCCAAAACTACTTCTTTCTTTTTCTTAGTAAATCTTTCTTCATGAGCTTGCAACGAGCCAATTAGTTGATCAATTGTCATAGTTTCTAAATCCTTAGATTCCTCAATTGCTACAACAATATAATCAAATCTAGAATCCAAGGAGCGAAGAATTTTTTCAATGACACGAATATCATCCATAGTTTCACCATTTCTTTTTAATTGGTTAACTACCGATAATACCCGTGAACAGTAATCAGAAACTAGTTTTGATTTTGTTTTATGCAAGCCTTCAAATTCCGCTCGAAGAGTTTGCAATCGTACCTTTTTAACCTTTTCAGCGCCTTTGTATGTCATTTCCAAAATCTTCAATGCTTCCTTTGCCGAAGTAGCACAACATATTTTCTCTTACACAGCTTCATAGGATTGTACTCCTTGGTATATCCAAAACAAAGCTTGTTGGTTCTTTTTCCTCCATCTTCTTAAATTCTCCTTTTGAGCTTGGTTTAATTCTTCTTCATTTTCTTCTTTCGTGTAGCTTTTTTCAACTATCTCCCACTCTTCTTGAGATCCAAGAAGAGCTTTCATTTGGATACTACATTTGCCATAGTTATCTTTGGTTAATTGAAGAACAAAGGAAAGAGGAATAGAGTTGTTCATTTGAACAAATTTTAGGACCCTAGATTAACAAGCTCTGATACCAATTTGTAGAGAGAAAAAAAAAATATGAGAAATACTTAACACCACAAGTCTCAATTTTATTTTATTTCTTGAATATTTTCTTTCCAACTTACAACTCAAAAGTAATGCCAATATATAAAGACTAAGTTATCTAGATACAATGAAAACACTCAATAAGATGAACTCACTATTTACAAGACACAGATGGACACCTTGAATAAGAACGGCTTGGACACATGATACTGTTTTTATTCAAGCAGACTTGGACGCATGTTAAAACACACTTCTATGCAAGATCTAAAGTTTTCATAACTAGCTACATAACTACTCCATTAATCACTAAAGTTTTCACCTTTCATAACTCATCATCTCTTGGGTGGTTACTAAACATTAATCACCAAACTTTTCATCTTTTGGTGGTTACAAGAATTAATCATAAACTTAAACATAATAATTATCCAAGTTTAATTTAGTTTATTGCTAACAATTTCATGCAAATTTGTTGGTGTTTGATCTAATTTTCTTTTGGATAATTGACATAAACCTATTTATATTTCTTGTTTAAGGTTATATATTAGGATTAAAGAGAAGTCGAGGAAAATAAATTCAAGTCAAAATCCAAGTACCATGGTTGTATTCATTACACCCGAAGCTTGTGTTCATACTACTCGAATTTTTTGTTCTTCATTTAATTCGAATGATTGAACCTACTCAACCATTCGAATATCTGAACCTACCAAGGGTCATTCGAACCTTTTTAGACCCCAATTAGACCCATTCAAAAAATTTTAAATTAGAAGAAACGTTCGAAATTTCTTTTTGCCACTCGAAACATTACAGAAGGAATTGAAACTTCTCTTTGATACTCCAAAAATTACAAAAGGACGCTTTAATTTAGTGACACTCTTTGTTATTTTTTATGTTTAATTTTATAGTGAATTTATCTTGATTTTTAAACTAAGTTGATCTAGTTTAATCTAAGCTGATCGATTTAGTTTGACCTAAGTTGACTGTTGGCTTTTACAAGGTTTGACTGTGACTTTCATGTTTGATTTTTAATTTTTATGTTCTATTTGCACTCTATTCTTTATGTTTTTATTTCAAAGTTTATTTTCTTCATTATGATATAATTTTAACTTTGAATATTTTTATGCTAGCCATGTTTAAAATTTTGAGCTTCATCTGAGTTTTAATTGTCTGATTTTCATTCAATTTCATAATCAGCGAATCTAACGTTTTATATTTTTTTTTACAGATATTAAGATATAATGTCAACTCAGACTGTATTAAGATATGAAAAAATTTGTTTTGAAACGTACGTTTACTTAAGCCTGTGTTTCAATGGATAAGCAAAAGCGCCAACAAGCCAAGATCCAAAGCAATTTGGATACCAAAATTTTTTTGATTTTGTAGGAAAATGGTTTCCAGTTACATTAGTTTGGAACCCACGTTTCATTGATATGATTTGTGTACATTTCAAAATGGTTTCTAAACGCCCAGTTTAGGAGACACACTTCATTGCAAATGGTGTTCAGTTATTTCAGATTATAACTCGTGCTTTTGCAACAAAGTCTTCTAATCATTTCATATTAGAACCCGATCTCAATGTTGAATTCACTAGAAATTCCTACCCTCCATTACACATATTGATTGATTTTTTAAGTTGACTAATATTGTGCTTATTTCAAGAGGAAGTTTCGGTACACTTTGAAGATAATATCTTTCATGTCACGTATACATTCACTTACTAGAAAAAATTTAGTATTAGGATGGGTGATCCTCTAGAAAGTCATTAATTGTGCTGCACCCCTTAAAAATTTAGTACTAGGATGGGTGACCCTCTTGAACAGAGCCTCTGGAAAAGCATCTACATAGTTCTTTTAACATTTGTTAAATATATTGATCTGACCAATGTGTCGTAACGACTAAAAAGGTATTTCTGGTATTACGAAGGGAACTCCAGACGTCACATGTTAGCGACACACTATAATGGTGTTCTTGGAATCCTAAAGTTATTTTTCCCTTGCAACACATCACATTTTTAAAAAGTCTCTACAAATGGTAGAGTGACTTACTTGAGTATAAAGTGGTTGCATTAATTCTTCAATCGTTGTTGTTAAATCTTCGTCGTCGTTAGAAAAAAAAACATACTAGGAAAATTATATCAATATTATGGTGATTCTTTGATTTCTATGGTGTTGACATTGATTTCTTTACAATTGACGTTGAACTTTTTAGAAGTGATATTATCTTTGTATCGTTCGAAAGAAGCCCGATTACAACTCGATCTATATGAATCAAAATAATTTAATTCAATAAGAATTGATGTATTTCTTATTTTCTTTGTATATCTTCACAATTCAACATCATTTTGAGCTTATTTGTGAGCTTCGGAGAAACATTTTTCACATTATTCTTGTCGTGGACCCAGCCACCGAGGGGATCCGTTGCACAAATTTTCATCGCATTCACGGTTCAAAAATTAAAAATGATTATTTTGGTCGGGTCGGGTCCACACATAGATATTTATAATTGAAAATTAAACATATAATCTCAGAATAAAAATTAAAATAATAGATAATACATAAAAATACAATTTATTATGAAATAAGTTATTAAGTTAAGAATTTTTTACTTTGCACAGTTGCTTTTTTTTTTTTTACTTTTCATATTTTGAAATCGATCAATAGAAGCTTCATTTGTCACCAAAGAAAATATTTCATCTTTAACCACACAAATCATCCATTCAAAAATATATGCTTTCGCTTCTTGCTTCTTCTACCTTTTTTCAAAAGTGGGTTAAGGCTAGAAGGGTTAAAGAATTATATTTAAAAACTAAAATTATTATTGAGTTTGAATATTGGGTTAAAATAGTATTGGGTTTAAAAAGGACATTGGGTTAATGAGTTTATAATTTAGTATTAGGTTTATTGAGTTTTAGTTTTAAGAAATATTATTGAATGTTATTGATTTATTGAACTAATTGCTTATTTAGTTATTTAGGTAATCAATTTGTTTGTGAATCCTACTTACCAATCGACAATTAATTCATACAGTAAAGAACAAGATCAAGAACAACTAACCGAATGATTATATTAATCACAAAGACGATTACAGATTGGAATGAGATGAATGCGCACTATTGACCTAGATTCCTTCTCTCAAATTCTGTGCAAACCAATATTCTAATTGTGAGATTACTACTATTACAAAGTCAAACTTCCTATTTATAATATTTACAACTTTAAGCTAATTACACTTTGAACCCTAGACTTTGATTTTTCATCAACAAAACAAGTTCTAACAATCTCCCCCTTTGATGAAATAAGCAAAGTCTTCATCTTGTCAGCCCCAACTTCATTTCAAAATTTCTAACACTTTTTCTGTTGGCAAGCCTCCACTTTATCTTTGATATGAATTCTACCATGAGCTTCTTATCATTAGCACTGAGGGCTCCTCTTTTGCAGCTAATTTTCCTTTCAGCCCACTCATAACCTTCTGGAGGGTTCCATCACAAAACTTGTTTAACTCAATGCTCCTCATAGCTCTCAGCTTTCGATTCTTATCTTTGTACATTACAACTGGACGTTTCACCATTATAACTTGAAACTCTTTCAGCTCTCCTGCAAACTTGATTTCCCTATTCGGCGGAGTCACATTTATCTTCCACATGCCTCTTTCGACACCGATTTGAAGATCTTGAACTGACATAAGAACAAGCTTAATATGCATGAAATGAAATAAGGTCTTCAAAGCAAATCTGCAGTGTTCATTCCTTTTGTTTCTGCACAATTCGTCAAACAAATCTTCAATATCCACCAAGTTCATCCAAAACGTATCAGCTTCAGTGAATGTGTACGTATTTCCATCAGATATTGTAACCGTGAAAGTAGGATAAAAGATCTTATCAAATCTATCCTTTTCAATCTTTATAAGATCAACTATTGGAAACTCACATCTAACCTTTTCTGCACTTTGTGCCTTATTCTGAAGAAAACTTGCATAATTCACCAGATTAGGTCTATTCGACTCCAAAACTCTAAGTAATTTCAGAAATGTGCACGGTGCTTGCTTTTTGCAAAAAATCTTCTTCTCAAGATAGTCTTCAAGATATGACAATTTATTTCTTTTTCTAGTATACTCAGCCGATTTCTTCGATGTTATCTCCAAACCCTTTTTCCTTTTCTTTCTAACTTCTTCTTCATTCAAAATGCACAACATATCATCAATTTCCCTCTGAACTATTCTTTGAGCTTCGAACCTCAGTTGATGTTGTCTTTGCGATTCATCCGCTAAGACATATTCATTAAAAAAAATCTCTCCACAAACTCAAACTCATTTACTTCTTTCACAACAGGAGGAATAAAACTCTCAACTGGGAATGGCTCCAACTCTTCTTCTTTCACTTACCGTAACCCCAGGCTTTTCAACCGTTGGTATAGGTATATCATCTTTCAGAATTTCTTGTACTAACACTTCTTCTTCTTCTATTCTGTCTGCTCTCACTGCAACATCTGTCAACTCAATGACATCATCGTCATCTGATTCTTCAATCTCTACTACCTTCTCAGCAAGATCCTCAATCATTGATACTTGCTCTTGAATATCATCATCAGAGTCTTCATATTCATCGAAATTATAAAACTCTAACTGAATGCTCAATGGAACAGGAAATCTTCATAAAGAATCAATTCCTGTCCTTCTTGAACATCAGCAGGTTCTTTTGAGCTTCCCACTTCACCTCCCTCTTGAGCTTCCGTCTATTTCTCTGGACAAGTAATCATTAAAAGACCAGGTGTTGGCTCATCAAGCTTCCTCCTCTTCTCCCCCTCATGAGGAGCATCATCGGAGTCATCATCATGCTCATCATGTTTTCTTTTGGGCGCTGAAGCTTGAGCCTTGCACGATTGTTTGACGGCTGACACACGTTCTGATAAATTCCCCAAAGCTGTTATCACTGTACTCTCCAACCCTATCATCCTTTCTCTTATTTCATCAAATTGTTCAAAAACAAAGTCTCTTAGCTCTGCTATAGCTTGATTTGGATCTGGTTGTTTTACAGACTCTTCTGCCACAGATTTTCCCTTCAAAAACTTATGAATGTTTGTCATCTGAGCCATGACCTCTGATAATTGGGCTATAACATGATTATTCACAACAGTAACAGCAACATTCAACGCTTGAGACAAAGTTGATTCAGTTACGAAATGGGAAAGAGTAACTACTGGGTCACTTAGACTTCCAGTTGACAGATGTAGATGGGGGTTAGCTTCGGATGTAGATGGTATATTATCTGAGATTGGGGTTTCTGAGTTTTCAGATGGTAAGGGGGTTTCAAAAGATTCTGGAGGTTGAATGGGTTGTACACTAGCAGTAGGTAAGTGCACATCTGTCGTTGAAGCTTCTCCAGTTTTTTCTGAAATCGATTGATGAGAATAGTCCGAGATTACGACTGGATCTTCAGTAATCCTGTCAGGCACCAAATTTGAAACATTAGTTTTGGGCTTTTCAAGGTAGTCTTCATAGAAATTCTCGAACAATTTATTTAAATCTGAATTATCTGCACTCTATTCAGTTGACTTCATAGAAGTCGGCTTGATATGGTCGGGTCCTGAACTGGTATGTTCAGAAGCCATTACTACGCCTTCATCAAATTTTACATTCACGCTTTCATTGACTGTCTTGGTCCGCTTGTTGTAGACCCGAAAAGCTACCGACTCCTTCGAATACCCAATGAAGATACCTGCATCGGCTTTTTGATTAAATTTTCCCAGATTGTCTTTGTCATTTAATATGAAGCACCTGCATCCAAAGACATGGAAAAATTTAACATTATGTATCCGTTTGTTTATTAATTCGTACGGAGTCTTTCCGAATCTTTTATTGATTATTGATCGGTTCTGCGTAAAACAAGCTGTTGCAACAGCTTCAGCCCATAGGAATAACAGAAGATTGGAATATGCCAGCATCGTTCTTGCAGATTCCACCAGTGACCGATTTCGTCGTTCAACGACACCATTCTGTTGTGGAGTACGAGCGGCTGAGAATTGATGTGTTATTCCCACAGAATTCAAAAACGAGCAGCTGAGAATTTATTATTACAGACAGATTTTTCAAATTGTCTATTTCTATCTGTAACAACATTTTCCTTCACTCTCCACTCTTGTTTTATACTCTTGTTTTTCTTTTCATTCTGCTTCTTTCTCCATTCTTGCTTCCGAGAACCTTTCACAATATAATCTGACATACAAGAAACACGAGAATTAGTGATTTTAGAAACTTGTTTCTTCTGTAAAGGTCTCTTACCTTTTGAATTTTGGACCTTGAGTGCAATAGAGTACTTTGTGGAAGATGATTCACCTTTTTCATATGTAGGAGTCACAAAAGTAACTTTTGTTTTCTCCTTTTTCGGTTGTAAATTTGGTGAATTTTCAGATGGTTCGTTTGAATCTGTAGATATTCTTTGCAGAATTCTAACAGGTTCTTTAAGATCATCAGTTTGTTTGTTGTGTAAAGGTTTTACAAACTCATCTATTTTAACAAACATTTCTTCCAATGAGTTAAAATGAGAGTTCATTTACAGATCAAAGTATTTTCAGAGTTAAAGAATCAAGTGGAATTGAAGATGTTTGATCTGATAATGATTTTGTTCTCAGGCTGTTTTTGAAACTTTTGTTCCAGAGTTTTAAGTTTAGCCTTAAGAGTTTGATTTTCTGTCTCAAAATTTTTGAATTTCAATTCGAGATCAGAATTTACCTTTTAAAGAATTGAAACTGGTGAATATAACTTTTGAGATTTAGTAGCAGATTCAGATAAATCCTTTTCAGAATATGTCTGAATATACTCCTCTTTAAGGCAAGTATTTTTATTTGATTTATTTATTCTGTTATAATCAACAGAATTTTACATTTTATCAGATCTTAGTCTTTTTGAATCTTCACTTGATTCTATCTCATCTGATGCTTTCATAAATGTCATTTTTAATCCTAGATTCATATATCTGACATCATATAAAGTATGTGAATATGAAATAGCATTTGTCAGATATTTAGGATTATTCCAACCAATACCAGATTTAGAATTATAAATTTCGGTATCTTTTGGTTGATTTAAATAAATTGTTTGATCTGTTTGACCTCTTCTGATAAACTCATCTTCCAATGTCTTTATTTTCTCATAAAGTTTTGTTCTCTCTTAAAAAATGCATGATATTTTATAGAGTAATTTGAAGCCTCTAATTCTGCCAAATTCAGTTTTTCTTTTAAGTAAGATATATTGTTATTTAGTTCTTGGATTTTGCATTGAAGTTCATTTGTTTTATCTTGCAAATCTGAAACTGCTCGTAGTGCTAATGCTTTATCCTTGGAAAAGTCCAATACTAACGCATGTTCTTGATTTAACTTGTTTTCCAAGGAATGAGCATTTTTCTTTTCAGCTTTTAAGGATTTTTCAAATTTCTTTAGCATGAAAGCCATTTGTGTTAATTTTTCTTCAAGCAAACAGGAATCATCATTTTCAGATTCAGAGTTAGAATGTACCTCCGGTGTTTCTAAACTATCTGATTTTTCTGAATCTGATTCATCAGTCTCTTTGTCTTTGCTGCAGCCAGCATTCCCTGTTGCCATCATTGCAAATTCTTCAGTCAATTCCTCATCAGATTCTTCCTTTTCCTCATTCTCTTCATCCGTCAACACAACCCATACCTCATCTTCTGCAACCATTGCTGACTCACTCAGTTCTGATTCATTGAAAACTTCTGATTTCAAGCAGATATGTGCATCTTCATCCAAGATGTCTTCATCCTCTGATAGTTGTAGCCAATGATCATCCTCAACCATTAGAGCTCTGCCAGCTTCTTTTTCTTTGGCTAGAAGTGCCTTTCTTGTGTAGTATTCAGAGTTTTTGACTACAGGCATTCCACACTCTCAGGCAAAGTGTCCTGGCTTGCCACAATTGTAGCATTTTTGCTATGTATCTTTCTTGGCTGATTTTTCCGATTTGTTATATTTATCGGCTTTCCTTCCACTGCTTTCACCAGACTTTTCATATTTTGCCTTCTTGTCAAACTTTCTTGAGCCAGTCTTGTATCTCATTTTGTTATTGGTGGGTTTTCGGTAGAACTTCTTCTGAAATGCCTTAGTGAGTAAGGCCATTTCTTTATTCATTTCTTCTATCTCTGAATCTGCTGATGAGTCTGATGAGTCCGATTCAGAAGAACTACTGCTTATGACTACCCATTTTTCCTTCTTCAGCTTATACTTGTATTTCTTATCAGCCAATAAAGCTAAAGGGTCAACGATATCTTTTTCTGCTTTCTTCTTTCTAGACATTTTCCTTAAAACAACCTCTTGATAGTTGTTAAGGTTCTCAAAGACCATATGGAAATCCATTTCCTTAATGTCTTTTGTCTGTTGGATGATCATTGCATACTTTTCCCATTCTGGGTTAAGTACGTTCAGAAATTTGACGTTTATGTCCAAATTGGATTTAGTAACACCGTTCCTTTTCATCTCACTCACTAAACTGACAAACCGCAAGTACGTGTTCTCTAGCAATTCCCCCTCTCTTACTCTAAAATTCTCAAATGTCATTAGACTGTTCCTTGCTCTGTTGGTAGCTGCCCTGTCAGATCCCCTCATCAGCTTACACACCTCATCCCAGATGGATTTGAATATCTTTGTGTTTGTCAGGCAGGTGTAGATGTCATTGGGGATAGATATCAGTAACAACTTCCTTACTGTTTTGTCCCCCAATTTTCTTCGTTTCTGTGCCTTTGTCAGGTTTGTTACCTCAACAGTTTTTTCCGGAATTGGAGGGCTTCCGGTGGGTACAGCAGGAATTGTTTCCAGGAACACAGCTGGTCCGTCAGTTAATGACTTTAACATTTCTTCTGAGAGGTCGTGGAAACTGATAAATTTCAGAAATCTTTCCCTCCATTGTACGTATTCTCCCTGGTAGAGAATTGGAGGTTTTGTCTCCGACCCCATTGCAAGCGCGCCTTTAGACATGATGATTGACAGATAGGAATCTTCCAAGATCGAATGATATTTTGATTGAAATTGAAAAAGTTGATCAACTATTGAAAAATGATCAAACTTGAAAGAATATGAATTGAAACTCAATTAAGAAGATGGTCAACTCGAATAAGGAATTGATAAACTCGATCAATGAATATGTAAAACTCGAACAAAGGTATACTCAACTCGAATCTATAATAAAAACAACTGTTAGAAGAACTATGCAACTCGAATCAAGTACGATGTAACTCGAATCAAGTAATGATGCAACTCGAATCAAGTAATTATGCAACTCGACTCAAGTAAGATACAACTCGAATTAAGTACGAGTCAACTCGATTAAAACTATGGTCAACTCGAATAGAATGCAAGTCAACTCGACTGATCGATTGATACTAAAGTTCAACTCGAATTCTAAGGGTTGTCAACTCGAGTAACACTAGAACACAGGTTTGATCGAGTTTCTGAGTTTTTCAACAATTTCAAGTCTGGATTTCAAATTATTTTGTAAAAATCCCTATTTTAACCCAAATTGATATCGAAGGTAGGGGTTTTAATTTCAAACACCTTTTCTGAAAGAATTTTGTCCAAAACAGATCTAAGTATGTATTTTTCAATGAAACAGTGAAGAACACTCGTTTTTTCAATTTTTCTGAAAAATCACTTGATCTTTTTCTGTGTTTGGAAATTCAAAACAAAATTATGATCAATCCAATCTATTGCTAATGACCTTCCTTCGATCCAATTATCAAAACCAACAATCAACTGGATTAAAACCCTAGTTGATTTTTCTATTTTTCAAAAAAAATGTCAAGAACAATTTCGAAATTTCAGATTTCAATCAAAAAATCACCCTAAATCTCTGATACCAATTGTGAATCATACTTATCAATTAACAATTAATTCATATAGTAAAGAACAAGATCAAGAACTACTAACCGAATGATTATATTAATCACAAAGACGATTATAGATTGGAATGAGATGAATGCGCACTGTTGACCTAGATTCCTTCTCTCAAATTCGGCGCAAAACAATATTCTAATTGTCAGATTACTACTATTACAAAGTCAAACTTCCAATTTATAATATTTACAACTTTAAGCTAATTACACTTTGAACCCTAGACTTTGATTTTTCATCAACAAAAGAAGTTCTAACATTGTTTTTTGAGGTATCAAAATTTTTTAAATAAAGTTGCACACACGATTTTTCTAATACTATATGTTGCACACATAAAAATTCACCGGTTGCACATTTAACATTTTTAAAAATTTTCTACTACGAAACGAAGTTATTTGGGAGGGGACCCGTTGCACGGGCTACCCCCTCTTTCCATGTAAGTCCGCCAGGGATTCTTGTTGTTTGTCCTTAGACGTGATAATTACCAAAAAAATTAATATTTACTAATTGTCATTGAGAGAAAATCTAATTCTCTAAGCAAATCACTCATGTTCATTGTTCTAATCTTATTGATTTTCATAATCTCATTTCTTCTAAAATTCTCTTGATCGTTTATAATTCTTCCATACGTTCTTGATTCTCCAAAATCATTCATACATTCTGAATTTCCTCATATTCTCTCAAGTATTAATTCCTTCATGAAAATATGATTCATTTCATTTCATATATCAAATTTTCCATTTCATTCTCAAGTCCCCTAACCCGAAATTCGTAATTCATTTTGAATTTTAATATTACTCTGTTTCTTTCATACTTTATATAAGATTTTGTTGTTAGTCTCTCAGTTCATCTCCTAATTAATTCTATGATACCCCATTGAGATTAAAATATGAGCATAACACATTATTTTTTAGATATCATTTAATTTTAAATCTACTAACTCTCATAAGGCACCAAACTGTTTGTTAGACACACACACATGGAAGGACGCAAACGTAAAAGACGTGAAAACATGTTGGTTTTTTTTTTCATAATAAACCCAATAAATTAGTATCAGTATGCAGATTCTTTGTAGTTATGAGGCATGTGAAGATATAATCAACCAAGCTTCTTAACTTCCTTATATCTGCTTATACGAGAAAGGCTTAATCTGGAATAAGCATCTACATAGTTCTTTTAACATTTGTTAAATATCTTGATATGACCAATGTGTTGTAACAACTGAAAAGGTACTTCTGGTATTATGAAGGGAACTCAAGACGTCACATGTTAGCGACACACTATAATGGTGTTCTTGGAATCCTAAAATTATTTTTCCCTTGCAACACATCACATTTTTAAAAAGTCTCTACAATTGGTAGTGTGACTTACTTGAGTATAAAGTGGTTGCATTAATTCTTCAGTCGTTGTCGTTAAATCTTCACAATGCTTTTCTAATCATGAACTTTGTAAACATGTCTCATAGTGTTTCAGATGATCGGATTCGGAATTTTATGAACACTCCTATAAGGCGGTTTTTTTGTTTACTTCGCATATAATCGGATCCGCGTAAAGCAAATATTACCCCACAAGGCGGTAGGGTTGTCCAATTTTTCAACGTCGTGTATACCTCCTTCGGGTGCAAAAATCTTTTGACACGGTTTACGTCGTGTTTAAGATTTCAAGGTTTTCCCCGACGAAAGATTGTTGTGTAATATCAGTAGCCATGAGAAAAAAATGAAAAACAAACGTATTTTCCAGATTAGAAGAGCTACAAAATATCGAAATTATCAACCGAGAGAGTTTGGAATGAGTTATGATCAACCAAATACATCTCTTATCTATCTATACAAGTTTTGGATCTCATAATGTAATTTTTATGCCGTAAAAAGGTCAAAAACAACCGGAAAAAGTCCCAACATTCAAAAATGACTATATTTTAACAGCTTATTTTTTTGATTTTCTGTCGGATAAAGTCCCAGATAAAAGCCTCTATAAAATCCGGTCGTCCCAACAAAATCCAAACCATTGGCGTATCTAGATTAGAAAAACCCAAACCGGTTTTAAAAAAATCTGATTACAGATAAGTTTTGTAAAAAATAGGATATCTGGTTTTGATATTCACCTCTAGTTGTTATTCACACTTTAAAGAAAGGTTGGATTCTAGTGGGCCATTGGACATTATTTGGACCTGAGCATTATTTTGGCAACCAACAAAATAAATTAATAGGATTGTTTTTTTATATATTTTTTATGGTCTTTTTAATTCCAAAATGAATTGATAGGGTGTTGCCGGTTTTATCAAGGCAGTGGCCAGTGGACCTGAGTATTCTGGCAACCAACAAATATTATAAATATTATTAAAAAAAAAATATTATTCATTTCATTTAGGACAGCGTATGGTGATTGAAATAGAAGGTGTTATAAATATTTCATTGGATACGTTTAGCAAACGAGAATTTCTGGTTTGCAGTTTTAATAAAACAGAACACATGATGGTTTTTATAACACATTCTAGATTAGATTTTGTGTTTAGAAGATCTTATAAATATTTTTTGTCTTTTCATTTTTTCACTATCTTTTATCACATCTTTTAGATAAGATTGGGGGACTGGATTAAAAACAAAAGACGAAAACTTCAAGAAGTAATTTTTCGGAACTTATTGTTTTCGACGAAAATGTTCACAGAAAACATGTCTGAGTAGTTGATAAAAATTTTCAGTTTAGGTTCTTAATAAAACTAAAAACAACAATGGTTTTTCTTGAAAATAAATTTTATAAAAGCAAAATATGTTTAAAAGGGATAAAAGGTTTCTTTTTTTATTTTTTATTTTTTTTGCTTTTATTCAACCATCACACACTCTCTCTATAAAACTCTCCATTTCTCGTTTGAAAATGAAAACGCAATCTGAAAACATAATAATAAAGTTTTCATAGATAGTTATAAATTAAAAACTGAAAATTGAAAACTGAAAACATATAAAACCAGAAAATCCTTGTTTTCTAAACATGCCCAACTTTTGATTCTCAATCAAAGGAATGGTAAATTGTTTTCGATGTAAATTCTTAATCCTCTACATTTTCATCATATTATGGAAAATCAGATAATGGAAAGTAATGTGATTTTTAGGGTGAGCTCGGTACTGGACCGTACCGAACCGGTACCAATCCCGAAAATACCGAAACCGAATTATTAGTTTTGAAAGAACCGAATACCGAACCGTATAATTTTATAGGGTGTCTGTTCGGTACCAAATACCGAATTTTAGCTATTTAAAAACCGAATACCGAACCGAGAGTACCGAATACCGAATTTTAGCTAATTTAAAAACCGAATACCGAACGGAATATATTAATTCGGTATCGGTCGGTACCGATACCGGTTCGAATTCGGGAAATGGTACCCGTCGCTCACCCCTAGTGATTTTTATATATTTCTTTTCTTTCTTTTAAATGATAATCCTTATTTATTATGTATCATCATCTTCGGCTTGTAAACTCAGTAAATGTCAAGCGTCAAAACAAAAAAAAAAAAAAAAATGAACTTTTATGTCGTCCACATATGCAATATGGAGCTCCAATACACACACATAGTGACACCTACATATCCTTTTGCAAATAAATTTGTTAATTGGTGCCTATATATATACAATCATTCATTGTTCTTTTCAAACACAAATTGCTATGGAGTTCAATTACTCAATTACAACAATTGTAGCAACCACCTTTTATGTTTTCTTACTAGTGTTCATACTTCATATCCTCAACAGAAAGATGGAAAAAAAAGGAAAGTTCAGAGAACCACCACAAGCAAAGGGTTCAAAGCCTATAATCGGACACCTACACCTTCTCGGTGGATCTGAGCTACCGCACAAAGTTTTAGGTGATATGGCAGACAAATATGGTCCAATTTTCACCATCAAGCTTGGTGTTCGCCAAGCTTTGGTGGTCAGTAGTGCAGATATGGCCAAAGAAATCTTTACTACCAATGACAAGGTCTTTGCAAGTCGGCCGAAGTCAGAGGCAGCAAAATTCATGGCCTATAATTCTGCGCTGTTTGGCATTGCGCCATACGGGGAATATTGGCGGCAAATGCGAAAGATAATCACGCTTGAGGTTCTTTCTCCACAACGAGTTGAGATTCTTGGACATATTCGGGTATCAGAACTTAGAGCCTCCATGAAAGATATATATGATGGGTGGCTAAAGAACAAAGATAGTGAAATTTCAAATATGGTGAAGGTGGAGATGAAAAAATGGTTTGGGAACTTGACATTAAACATTATTGTTAGAGTTATTTCAGGAAAGAGGTTTTCGCCAAACGATGAAGAAGGGTATCGATTTCAGCTGATCGTAAGGAAGTACTTTGAGTTATTTGGGGCATTTGTATTGTCTGATTTTATCCCTTATCTGAGGTTTTTGGATGTGGGTGGACACATTAAAGCCATGAAGAAGACAGGGAAAGATTTGGACAACTTCGTTCAGACATGGTTAAACGATCACAAAACAAAGGGCGACTCTGCACAGCAACATGAAGGC
Source organism: Centrapalus pauciflorus (assembly GCA_020465985.1). Taxonomy (NCBI): domain Eukaryota; kingdom Viridiplantae; phylum Streptophyta; class Magnoliopsida; order Asterales; family Asteraceae; genus Centrapalus; species Centrapalus pauciflorus. The sequence goes on along the minus strand of JAANYP010000832.1, from coordinate 164,275 downwards.
AGCCAAGTCTTCATAAGTGTGCTCATTAACATTCTTCAAGGTGCTTCTGAAGAAGACTTCCCTGGTTTTGACAAGGATACTGTTATCAAATCCACGTGTCTGGTAAACTCAGACTCGATCTACTATCTCATTACTCGATCTTTTTACATCGTTTGATTGCATATATTCGTCATCGTGTTGCTGTAACATAATCCAATTAATAACATATGGTGTAAATTCCATTTTGCAGCAACTCTTAGTAGCAGGTTTAGACACAACATCCGTGACATTAACCTGGGCTTTATCATTGCTGCTTAACAACCCAAAAGCATTAGAACTTGCCCAAGCTGAAATCGATGAGCATGTTGGAAGGGAGAGACTGGTGGAGGAGTCAGACATGAAGAACTTAGTCTACCTTGACGCCATCCTCAAAGAAACGCTGCGTTTATATCCAGCTGGACCTCTTTCTGTTCCTCATGAATCCATGGAGGACTGCATTGTGGGTGGCTACAATATCCCAAAAGGTACTCGTTTGTTTGTAAATCTTTGGAAAATGCATCGTGATCCAAACATCTGGTCAGACCCATTTGAATTTCGACCAGAAAGGTTCTTGACTAGCCAAAAGGATATTGATGTGAAGGGAAATCACTTTGAATTGCTTCCATTTGGAAGCGGTAGAAGAATGTGCCCTGGAGTATTATTTGCCCTTCAAGCTTTGCGTATAACATTAGCTAGTTTAATTCAACAATTTACGCTGAAAAGACCGTCAAATGAGCAAATTGATATGACTGAAAGCTTTGGAATGACTAATGGCAAAGCGACAACGCTTGAGGTACTTCTTGCCCCTCGTTTATCCTCTAACATGTATCATGGTGGTTCTTGATAATCGCCTAGAAAACTAGCTCCAGAAAGCATGTGATCCAATTTGGACAACAAGAGTGGAACAAGATGAACCTTCATTATGGTTTGAGAATGCATCAAGTACTCGGTATAACTATCCTTTTTTTATATATATATATATTTATTTAAAACATGTCTACATTAGCACAGGGTTATAGAAGATATCCAATATAAATTCATATATATGGGTTAGAAATCGAATGCCTAAATGTAATATCAAGTGGACTAATTGGTGTGTAGTATTTTTAGAGTTGGTTATGTAATTTATGTCATGCATAAATTCTCTGTTTTGATTAATAAAACTATGTTGAGGTTGTTTGTTTACTTTAGTTTAACTGTCTGTCTAGATAAAATTGATCACCTCATTATAATAATCATGTGTTAGAAGCTATCAAACATCATAATCATGATGTTAGATACAACCTCAATAGAATAGCAAATTAGCAATGTATTAGAGACTTAGTCATCATTTACATAGTTGTGAAAATCCTATAACCAACACCAACTCTCCTCATGCTGAACATTTAACGATTTAAATCAATCAAATGGTAAATCGAACCCATACAATGGATATAGAGAATGAAAACCATCCAGGGTTTTACAAGATTTTTTTTGTCATATGATTAAAGTTTTGATTTTTAATGAAAAAGAATAAAGAAATAGTTTTGATATGAATTTAATTTCTTTTATTTAGTTGTCAAAAATAAATTGAATAAAAATTAAAAAGAGAATAATGCTATAATACTTTTTTTTCAAACATTTTCTATGTCAGTCTTTATTATATACTAGTTTAATTACATGCGTATTACACGGAAATTTTAATAAATTTTTTTCAAACTATATAAACTTAAAATTAAAAAAACTAATTGATGCGTGAAAAACACACCTCAGGTTTTAATGTCTAAATGAACCCAAAGTATAAATTACACAACTGGCAGTGTGTCAGTGTACCAATCGTGTGCAATATAGCTTTAGGAATCACCCACGATTTATCGAACTCATGGAACGGAATAAAAAACGGAGACTCCAATACAACAACCTAAACCAATATTAGCTATTTCAGACTTTTTGAGGAAATTAACAACTAGAGGCAATAATTAAAATTAATTAACCGAATAACTAAAGCAAACTAAGTAACACAGGAATAAAAAGTTAAACTAATTTTTTTGGTTTTTTAAAATAATTAAAAACTAATACTGCAAAACACGAACTAAACTAGATAACTAAAGCAAGCAAGTAATGACAACTAAGAGGGTGTTTGGTTTTGCGTTATGAACCAGATTATCAGCTTATTGCGTTACAATAACGCAAATAATTAGTTTAAAGTGTTTGGATTGCATACGTTAATAAGTGATTATTTGCGTTTAGCGTTAATTTTACCACACTTTTTCATAAGTTAAAAATTGTAGCTTATTTGCTTCATAAATGATTATTTGGTCATTTTACAAGTAAAAACGCAAATCCAAACACTTTAAAAACTGATTATTTGATAATTATGATAGCAAACAGCAGAAGCTAAACCAAACACTACATTTCCTGCAGCACTTTTTGTTACAGCTATTATCTGAATATTAGTTTCCAAAACGCTACAGCACTTTTTCAAACGCAAATCCAAACACCCTCTAAATTATACGAAACAAACTAACGGAAGTAGAATTAAATCAGATTAACTTAAGCAATTAAAGATCGATATTAACTTAAAATTTACGAAACTCCTATATTACGAAAATGTCACCTACTTGGAATTAGATAACTATGATTAATTAGCGATGGATTGAATTGATTGACTAAAAACAAATCGGTTAATAACCAATTATAAATTCAATTAAGTCTGGATTTTGATTTAATTTACCGATTAATTAATTACTTCAAGTTAAATTATTTTATCTTTATAATCATGTGATGAAAACAAAACAACTAATCCAGACTCGAATATTAACCAATAAATCTTATTATCGCAATACAATACATAAAGATAATCGATTAACACCGAAATCCAACTAATTAACTTTGTCACTTTAAAAATCAAACATTACGGTTTATTAACCCTATTATCGCAACAAAATGCCTAAGAATTAAGAAACGCATAAAGTTTAGATTAACAATCAACTATCAAATCATTATCGCAATACAATGTCTGGAAGAGATAATCAACTATTAATTTTTCATTCAAAGCATCGTTTCTTTTAAGAACGCACATTTTAATTAACACTTTATTTTCGCAAAACAATGCTAAAAGATTAATAGAAATCTGATTTTTAACAAGAACACATGAAATAATCAAGAATCCGACAAATATAAACCAAAACCGATCAATCAATCCAATATTATACCAACTAATACATAGAAATCGTTATCCCAAGCGGGTGAACAATAAACTACTCGCAATCCATAATAAAAACATAAAATAAACAAAACTTAATAGCATTCATTATGGAATACGAAAGAAAAAGGAACGAATGTAGCGAAATCTTGAAAAAAGTGACAAAAAACCAACGATTACCAAATGCTTCAATCCACGCAAATATCAATCCCGAATGATTAATCCACTAAAACTACCTTAAACCTACTTGAATAAGGGAAGAAAAACGGGAAAAATTCGTGCGTAAAATAATGCTGGAAAGCGAGTTCTGCTGCTCTCTTTTCGTTCTGGTCGTATCAGTATCTGTGTGCTGTTTATAGAGATTTTGCGCCGCCTACGACCGTAGGCCTTTAGCTCCACGGTCGAAGGCCATGTTGACTTGGTCAAACCCGTGTCCTAACCCACGATAATGCTCCTGGTATCCCCTATGGTCGTAGGCTTCCCCCTTCTACAGTCGTAGGCTCTAAAACTTCACCAATTTCACCTATTTTCTTCTAGAAAATCCACGAGAACCCGTCGGGGCTTCAGTTGGTCGGTTTTTTTCTTCGATGTTTGTTTATGTGTCGATAAAACCTCTTTTGTCCTATGAATCACAAAAATGAATGTATTAGATATCGTTTTCAGGTATTTCGAGTGAAAAACCGACCAAAATGCAAGGTAAAATAATGCCAAAAATATGTATAAATATGAACATATCACAAATATGTTCGTTAAAAACTTTTAAATTTATTATTATTATTAAAATATCTTTTAATGTTGTCTGTTGAGATTTTAATGGATATAGGTATAGATACATTAATTCGTTAATAATAACAATAGTAGAGTACACATGACATATCTTTGTTAAGCCAAATGACAATTTTATTTAAATGTCATTCATTAAGGATAGATAGATAAGATAATCATCGTAAAAAATTATAAATTTGAAAGTGTTCAGTCTTTAAATTTCATTTTATAGTACTTATCAAATTCAAAAATAAACATTATTTATCATTCGTACAATTAATCTTCCAAATCTCAGTAATATATCACTACTTAACGTACTCAAATTCTTCATGAACATTCTGCGAATCAAATACCATCTGCCGGATTTGTTTTTCATAATTTTTCTAACAAAATGAATTAACGGTGTGCTGCTGGTTTTAGCAAGGCAGTGCATACTGGATAGGAAGATTTTGCCGAAACATAAAATTCATCCTCCACACGATGTTTTTTTATATATACAAGATAAACAATATTTTTATATCAATTTATAAACCTGTAAAAAATTCAAGCCACAAAACCAAAATGAAAAATAAAAATTGATCGAGTTCACATATAACATATCATCAAGGAGCTCCAATATGTACACACATACATACATATACAAGCATTCATCGTTCTTTACAAACACAAATTGCCATGGAGTTTCGTCTCTCAATTACAACAATTGTAGCAACCACCTTTTATGTTTTAGTACTAGTGTTCATACTCCGTATACTCAATAGAAAGATGGCAAGAAAAGGAAGCTGCAGAAAACCACCACAAGCAAAGGGCGCATGGCCTGTAATCGGACACCTACACCTTCTTTGTGGAGCTGAGCTACCACACAAAGTTTTAGGTGATATCGCAGAAAAATATGGTCCCATCTTCACCATCAAGCTTGGTGTTCACGAAGCTTTGGTGGTCAGTAATGCAGAGATGGCCAAAGAAATCTTTACTACCAATGACAAGGTCTTTGCAAGTCGAACTAAATCAGAAGCAGCAAATTTCTTGGGCTATAACTATGCGCTGTTTGCCATTGCTCCATATGGGTATTATTGGCGGCAAGTGCGAAAGATGATCACGCTTGAGGTTCTTTCTCCACAACAAGTCGAGATTCTTGGACATATTCGAGTTTCAGAACTTAGAGCGTCCATGAAAGATGTATATGACAGGTGGCTAAAGAACAAAGATAGTGAAGTTTCAGCTATGGTGAAGGTGGAGATGGGCAAGTGGTTTGGGAACTTGATATTAAACATTGTTGTTAGGGTTATTTCAGGAAAGAGATTTTCTCCAAACGATGAAGAAGGATATCAACTTCAGATGGTTATAAGGAAGTACTTTGAGTTAGGCGGATCATTTGTAGTGTCTGATTTTATCCCTTATATCAGGTTTCTGGATTTGGGTGGACACATTAAAGCCATGAAGAAGACAGGAAAAGATTTGGACAACATTATTGAGAGATGGTTAAACGAGCACAAAACAAAGGGAAACTCTGCAGCACAACATGAAGGCAACCAAGTCTTCATGAATGTGCTCATTAACATTCTTCAAGGTGCTTCTGAAGAAGACTTCCCAGGTTTTGACAATGATACAATCATCAAATCCACATGTCTGGTAAACTCAAACTCAACCATCTCAAAACTCTTGATTTGTTTCAAAATTTTGTTGCCATTACACAATCAAAGATCATTTTGTGTAACATCCATTTTGTAGGCACTCCTAGTAGCGGGGTCGGACACCACATCTGTGACATTAACATGGGCTTTATCATTGCTTCTAAATAACCCAAAAGCATTAGAAATTGCCCAAGCTGAAATTGATGAGCATGTTGGAAAGGAGAGACTCGTGCAGGAGTCAGACATGAAGAACTTAGTCTACCTTGACGCCATTATCAAAGAAACGATGCGTTTATATCCAGCTGCACCTCTCTCTGTTCCTCATGAATCAATGGAGGACTGCATTGTGGGTGGCAATAATATCCCAAAAGGCACTCGTTTATTGGTAAATCTTTGGAAAATGCATCATGATCCAAACATCTGGTCAGACCCATTTGAATTTCGACCAGAAAGATTCTTGACTAGCCAAAAGGATATTGATGTGAAGGGAAATCACTTTGAATTGCTTCCGTTTGGAAGCGGTAGAAGAATGTGCCCTGGAGTATCATTTGCCCTTCAAGCTTTGCGTATAACATTAGCTAGTTTAATTCAACAATTTACGCTGAAAAGACTGTCAAATGAGCAAATTGATATGACTGAAAGCTTTGGAATGACTAATGGCAAAGCGACAACGCTTGAGGTACTTCTTGCCCCTCGTTTATCCTCTAACATGTATCATGGTGGTTCATGATATACCTCTTCAAATCGCCTAGAAAACTCCAGAATGTGATCCAATTTGGTTAGGAAAAGTGGAACAAGTTGAACTTTCATCATGGTTCGAGGATGTATCTAGTAATCGGTATAACTTTTCTTATTTTCGTTATCAAAAAACATGTCTACATTAGCACAAAGGTTTTTAGATGGTATATATATGAATATATATTTTTGGGTTAATCGAATGCCTAAATGTAATATAAAGGGGACTAATTGGTGTTGTAATACTTTAGAGGTGGTTACGTAATTCAGATCTTGCATTAATTCTCAGTTTTTGTTTAATAGAGTTGTGTTGTTCAAAAAAACTTTGCATAACAATATTTAGGGTTGTTTGTTTACGCTACTCGATGTGTGTACTAAAAATCAGTTGTTTGTTTTACATGCGCTGAGTGAACCGTTAAATTATAACAAAATTACCAATTTACCATTTAGCTTGGGTTGTTATATACACACACCCCCACAACAACCCCCCCCCCTCCCTCCTCACCAATTTTTTCCGTTAATATATATATATATATATATAATATATTATATACTATATATATATATCATATATATATATATATATATAATAATAGGGGTGGTTCAATGGAAAACACCATTGCGCCGGAAAAACTTGTGAAACAACCGCACTGCAACACCACAAATGCATCAAATCCCGCGTGATGCATCAAAATCTCGCGTGATGCAATCAAAAATTTCCCGCGTGATGCATCAAATCCCGCGATGCATGCACATAGGTGAAGCCGCGTTTTCATGAATGCCCAAATCGGACGGTATGCGTAAGGTTCCATAGTTTTTCAGGTGCATAGTGGTTTTCCATTGAACCCACCATTGAACCCACCCCTATATATATATATATATATATATATATATATATATATATATATATATATATATATATATATATATCTTTAACGGCTAATTCTTAGCACATTTTTTATTAGTCACCTTAAGGGTGAGGAAGAACCACACTCTCCACTTAATTATCTTTTTATTGACGTGGGACACATTTAATTTACTAAATCATGATTGTAATTAAGAAGTATTAGGAGGGTGTGTACTTAACAGCGGGGGAGGAATGGTCAATGGTGTGCATTTAAAACTACCCCTTTTGTAACATCAAAAATAGACTTCGATCAATATATTTACACTTCAAATTACCAATACCTTATAGAATTCAAGAACCCATCATATTCATGAAGCAATATAAGCATACTAAAATTATAGAATTCCATGAGACGCATCTCGTAGGCATGCTACAAACATCTTAATCCATTTCCATGGTGTTCCATGAACAAAATGTGGTTGAGGCATATCATCAAACACTTTAGGCGCATAAATAATATTTCCAATTTATTATAGTTGCTGATGAGATCTATTGAGTAGAAAGAGGTCTCAGTATTAAAGCAATGGAGCTTATTTGCTTACATGTTTCACAGCAGAAGATGAGTAACACCATAATCTGAAGTCGAAATCACCACAACGAAAAGGAAGCACAAACCAAAGAAGCTAATCCAAACCTATTTGTGCAAAATAAAAGGACAAATGGGAAGCAAATAACTCAAAAAAATTAGAAATTTCATAAACAAAAGCAGATCTGAAATGAATTGAAAGGAGGAGCCGAGGAGGTTTACCAAATTACGAAGAGATCTGTGAAGAAGTTGTAGCAGGAAGTCGATTATAAATCATTGTAGCACAGCAGGAAGTCGATGATAAAGCTTCAGGTCGCAATTGATGAAGAAGTAGAAACAAAAAGGAGAGTGAGTGACAGGTCAACAATGGATAAAGAAAGGTCTGAACTCTAAACGGGGAGTAGTACACTACACACGTGATATACAAATTTGATACGTATTTTTAAAATTGTGTGAATGATTAATTATATACAGAGTAAATTACGTTTGCATAAAACTTTGAAACTGTTCTGGTTTTAATTTTGCATAAACTATTTTTCTTTTTAATGTTTACTTATAAAGATAGTCCATTTGCCGTTAATTTGAACGATCAATGATTAAATCTTTTATAAAGATCATTTTACCATTTTCTTGAATAAGTTTTTGGTTTCCTAAAGTTTGTAGTTCGTCCCTTGTAATACGGTAGAGTGACCATTTTTAAAAGTAAAAATTGAATGTAATGATCGTTTTTGTAAAAATTAAAACCACAGGAACCGTATTCAAATTTGTGGTGACCATTTCTGTAATTTACTCTAATTTTTTAACTTCTTCAAGATACTTGACGTAAAATACGAGCTACTAGAATCTACCTTCGATCTATATTCTATATATTATAATAAAGCAAAAAAATTGATGTCATATGTCGCTTCCACAATACATGAAATTTTCATTTTCCACTTCTTTTTTCTAACTTACTACCTTAACTTAATTATATTACATTTTGATTTTAATTTTTTTTCATTAACGAATTGTTTACCTAAAATGAATATCTATCTCACTACTAGAAAATTGACTTTTACCGACGGAATTTCCGACGGAAAAAATCCCTCGGTATTACCGACGGGTTACCGACAAATTTCTGACGGATTGTGTTTATGCAAATTACCGAAGGATTACCGAGGGTATACCGACGGAATTACCGACGGAAACATTCCCTCGCTATTTCGTCGCTAATACCGAGAGTTTACTGAGGGATTACTAACGGATAAATTTGTTGTCGGTAATCCGTCGGTAAACACGTCTCTCGGTAATCCGTCGGTAACATTCCCTCGGTAAACACTCGGAAATCCCTCGGTAAAATATTCGTCGGTAATCCGTCGGTAACATTCCCTCGGTATGCCCTCGGTATGTCTTTTGTCGGTAATCCCTCGGTAAATCCTCGGTAATTCCTCGGTAATCCCTCGGAAACATTGTGTTTTCCATTTTCTAGAAAAATAGGTCGTTAAATATGAATACAATTCAAATACACACGTCCGTGTTAGAACCGAAAATATAAATTAGTTGTATTCGTTGATATTAATAGGTAATGAGTTACTTTTTAAACAAATAATATATATGTAGGGATGAGATACATTGTGAACAAGTTATTTTTGTGAACGTTGTGAACAAATAAAATACATATAATCATTCATATATATATCAACAAGTGTTTGTAACATGATTCATATAATTCAAAAGGTTCATAGAAGTGTCTACAGATTCAAAACATTCGAAAGATTCATAGTAGTTTTTACAACAAGATGCATAGGATTCAATAAGATTCGTAAGATTCGACAAATTCATAGGATTTAATAAAATCTATAGGATCCAATAAGATTAATAGGTTAATACAAGGGTTCGGTAGTATTTTCAACAAGATTCATAAGATTCAAAAGCTATTTTATGGTTGTTCACAATGTTCACAACGAATAAAGTGTTCACAAAAGATAGTTAGTCTATGTACATAATCCATATAATTGATCGACTATAACATTAAATGAACGATACCTACTTGTTGCGATTCAACATAAGTCATTATAAATGTTATGACATTGTACAAAAAGTACTTGTGAATGTCAAATATGGTCCATTGTAACTTATTATAAACTGATAAGAACCACTAATGTTAGTTAACGTAAAATGTAACACATAAAAACTTGTTATAACCTAGATGACCAATAAGTATTTGTTAATGTCATATATGGTCCATTGTAACATGTTATATGACATAATAGGAACAACTAGCATTTGTTAAGACCCAACAAGGCTTATTACAACTTGATATTAACTCTTATGTTTGTTAAGGTCCAACATGTTTCATTTAAATAAACAATACCTATTATAACTTGTTACGAACTTAAATGAACAATTAGTAGTTGTCAAGGCCCAACATGACCCGTTATAATATGTTATGACCTAAATTAGTTTATTATAAACCAATAAGAACCACTAATGTTGGTTAACGTCTGATGACCCTTTTATAACATATTTTAATTACCTACATGAAAAATAATTAAATGTTAAGGCCCAGTATGATTCATTACCTAATAGTAACAACTAATGTTTGTTAAGATACAACATGATTCATTATAACATGATCGATTAATCATCGCCCCTTTGAAGATTGTAGTCTGTATTTGAATAACATATAATTGATATAAATCGTCCCGATCTATAAGAATGAACTTAAATTAGAAATTTGATAGATTTTAAATTAATTTATTTAGAATTGGTTCCAACGGATCAGAAAGTAAAACCTTTAATTAAAGAATTTAATTTTTTTTTCAAAAACATGTTTTAATTAACATTATAATGATGTATATAAATTTCATATACATTCAAATCTCCTAACTTTTTAAAAACATGTTTTGACACGTGATGAATTAGACGAGGGGTCGACATGTGCCAAATTAGTTACTCATTTAATAGTATTTTTAGTTTAATGAAATTTTAGTTAGTTAATAGTTAATTATAAGTTACTTATTTATGAACCCACGTATTACGTGAATAATTTTTAATAAATATTATATAAAAATTACATAAATGTTGGTTATACAAACTAAATTAAACAAATAAGTCAACAATTATTTATTTAATTTTCAAACTAAATTAATTTTCAAACTAAATTAATTTACAACAAATAAGTCAACAATTATTCAACTTCCCTCCTTACTTACAAATCGTGAAAGGAAATCAGAAAGAAACCTAAACAGCCGCCGCAGGAGGAAATTAGAAAGAAACCTGCTCTCGCCTCCTCCTTCATCTGCTCTCCACCGCCGTTGGAGCCAAAGTCAGCAGCTCCTCCACCACTGCTGTGAGTGTCGCTGAACACCGCTCGACTGCCGCCGCTGCTGCTGCTCGGCCGCCTTTGCTGCTCGACCGCCGCCGCTGCTGCTCGACCTCTGTCCTTCTCCTTCGTTCATTACGTAGCTGCTCGCCGCTGCTGCTCGAACTCTGTTGTGATATCGCCGTTGCTGCCATTAAGCTCCGTTCACCGCTGTCCTTCTCCTTCGTTCACCGGTGAGAAGGTAAAACAACACAAAACTAACTTAGAGAAAATATGAAAAAATTGCATGAAATATGGAACTGTTGATTTGCTTTGTCTGTCTCGTGCCCATTTAACTTATAAAAAAAATAAAACTTGTCTTTTTGCTGGGTCCAGTTGGCTGCCATGAATTGAATAAATTATAAAAGTGTCGTTTGACTTTTAATTTGACGGAGTTTCACGTGACTTTTACTTTGATGGAGTCTCACGTGACTTTTATTCCAACAATGACTAAGGATTTTTTTATAAATGGTATATTTAAATAATAGTCAACATATGCATTGTATTTGTTAGTGTTGTTTAGTGGCCGATTACTTTTATATTTGTTAAAGTTGTGGATAATTATAGACCTAGGATTTCATTTATTATACAAGAGCAACTTGTATGATGTAATTCTTGTTTTTATGGTTCTTAAATTGAATTTTTTTGTTTTCATGAATCAAACATCTTGTTTATATGCTTATATAGTTATTTTATAAAGATAGTTATTGGCATGTATAGGTATTTTATGATGACACACATGGATAGAGGATGGATGTATAAAAGGCTTGATGATCATGGGTATCTTGATACAGATTATTGTATCGCAGTTGATGGTTTTTTAGACTATGCTTTTTCTAACCATAAATTTGTTGGAAGAAGATATGTAGGTCGTGACATAGTATTCCGTATTAAATGTCCTTGTTGTCGTTGTAAAATTACACACTACAAGGAAAGAGACGATGTTAAGCTACACTTGTTAAAATATGGGTTTATCGCTAATTATACAACCTGGTGGGCACATGGTGAAAGCATTAGTACATTTCAACACGTGGGACAATGTTCTAATCCAATGGAAGATGATGAGGTTGACGGTTGCACACGCATGGTGTTGGATGTAATGGTACCCGCTGTGTTTAATAATACCTCGTCACATTCAAATACTTGGATTGAACAAGTGGCGAATCCATCTGCCAAGGGATTTTATGACATGTTAGAAGCTGCCGATGAGCCTTTATGGGAGGGGTGTCAAAACTATTCAAAGTTAGAAGCTTCAACTAGGTTGTTGAATTGGAAGGCAGAATGTAATGTGCCCGATGCGACATATAACCGAATACTTCCCATCATTAAAGAGATGTTACCCGACAATGACAAACTAGTTGAAAACTTTTATGAAACAAAGAAGAGTTTGAACAAGATTAGTCTCCCAAAAGAAAAGATACATGCTTGTAAAAACCACTGCATGTTATTCTATAAAGAAGATTCTACATTGACTAGTTGTCGGGTGTGCGGGGAAAATCGGTACAAGTCACAAGGGCGAGGACCATTACGTTATGTTTGGTCATTTCCAGAATATTTTGTCAATGGTTACAAGTTTCACACCCTAAAACATGGTGAAGGACGGGTCGCACAAAACAGTGGGGTATGTGTTAAAGGGTCTTGTTATGACGAGAATGAGTGTGACTACTATGGATTATTGGATGAAGTTCTAGAGGTCGAATATCATGGTGTAGGGCGTTGCGTTGTTGTGTTGTTCAAGTGCAATTGGTTTGATCCCGTTCAAGGGGTAAGGGTGGATAGTAAAAATAATTTGGTTGATGTCAAATACAAGGCGAGACTAAAAACTGACGACCCGTATGTATTAGCATCACAAGCAGAACAAGTCTATTATGCATCATATCCTTCAATGACGAGAGATTTAAAAGAGTGGTGGGCTGTGATCAAGACGAAGCCAAGAAGTGTATATCAAGTATCAGAATGTGTTATGGAAGTCTCAGATGATAATGAGGATGTGGATCAATTCTTTCAAGAGGATGAAAGGATAATTTATGCAGCTGCCACAAATACAAATGAGGATATTCAACCTATTTCTCTTGTCAATGAGGGAGTGATGGTAGAAGTTACTAATAATGATGATACGCTTAGGCAAGCTAGGATTGACGGAGAAGATATTGATAACCCAGATGTGGATTCAAGTTCGGAAGTGGATTCAAGTTCAAATGTGGATTCAAGTTCGGAAAATGATGATGACCTTAGTTTATCAGATCATTCTTCTGATGATCAATAGGTTGTTATTAATTTCAATTTAACAACTTTATTTCGCAGAGACATGCAATATGTGTGCTTGTTGAATGTTTTATGTGTCACTTACTTTCAAGTATATTGCTTGTTCAATAATCTTTTTTTTTAAATGCAGTGATCATGGCACGTAGTTCAAATGCTTCTGGTAGTATTAGAGGAAGGGGTATTGGTACAAGCAGAGGTATTGGCAGAGGAGGGATTGGCAGAGGTAGAGGAGGGAGAGGAGGGAGAGGGGATTCTTCGCATGTAAACCCATCAAGCCCAGTTAACGTCACACCATACCTAGGGGCATCACAGGCTGCAATCCCAGATTCGATCAGTGTTGATGATCATCATGAAATGGAGTCACCTGGAGGAAGAGGCTCAAATATGGAGTCACCTGCAGGAAGAGGCTCAAATATACCAGATCAAACACCTACGCATCCATCAAATCGACCATATATAGAACTCCACGCTGGAAGGTATGTCTATATACATTTATCTATCTAGGATTTTTAAACTGAGAAAAAAAAAATTGATACGGATTATTGTTGCATTGTTTCCATTGTATAGGTTTACTGATTCGAAAGTTACAAGTCAAATCACTTGTATATTAAAGAGCATGTTTTTTGGCTCTTGGGCACGATGGAAAGATGTTGATCGCCGATCACGAGAGGCGATGTGGAATCGTTTTGAAGTACAATCTCATTATTTTTAAAACTTAGTAAAAATTATTTTAAAGTGATGTATTTATATGAAATTTGATGTCTATGCAGGGACTATATCAGTGGAATAGTAAAGATGATGCCCTTATTCGAAAAGCATGGGAAGATCGTTTAAAAAGAAGGTTCTCTGATATATTATCGGATGCTCGAAGGGAAGCTGCTGATAGACTTTTTGCCGAGTTGCAGATTGACATGGGAAATGATTATTCCCTTCTGAAGCCCTATTGCCCCACTTGGATCGATCAAGAGAATTGGGAAGATATGATTGATCGGGTATGGAATACGGAAGGTTGGCAAAATAGTTGTAGGGTGAATAGCATGAATAGAAACACCTTGATGTATGGTGAATCATCAAAGCATACTGGTGGTTCAAGTTCATTTGCTCAACATCATCTTCGTATGGTAAGATCTTATATATATATATATATATATATATATATATATATATATATATATATATATATATGAGTGTGTGTGCGCATATAGAATTTGAATTTCAGACACTAATTTCTTTAACCATGGTTGCAGGAAAAAGAAAAGAAGCGCAGAGTGACTGCTGCCGAAGTTTTTGAGCACACACATATTAAGAAAGGGAGTAGGTTGTTGACAGAGTCGAGTGATGAGACCCCTACTTTTGTTACCAAGAAGGCAGAGAACTTTATGGTACTTTTCTTTCTTTTTGTTTGTATGTTAACTAACATTGATTTAATAATCACATAAATATATATGTTTTTTACATGTCTCATAGGAAACGTATAAACTTAAAATGACTGAGAAGTTTGGCCCAGATGAGACGACTTGGCCCCCGTATGACCCGATTTTTTGGGATGAGTGTGGTGGTGGTCTAAAGAAAGGAAGAAGATATGGTTTTGGTTCGATGAAGTATCCTGAGTTACTAATGACCGGTGAACCTGGTACACCAAGTACCGGTGGTAGCTCTTTTTCTAATCCTACTGGCTTATCTACTGAAGAGGTTAGTTTATTATCGTTTATTAAACTCATCTACTGATTTGTATGTTCGCCTTTGAAAATATGAATTAAATTGACGTTTTCTAGCTTGGATAACAACTTTATATCTATATATATATATATATATATATATATATATATATATATATATATATATATATATATATATATATATATATATATATATATATGTATATGTATATGTATGTATGTATGTATGTCTAGTATAGATGCTTTGAGGGTAGAATATCATCAAATACTAGATTGTTTGTTGTTTTATAGTTACAATTGTCGTTTAGCACATTACTTGCACATTATGAACTTAAGTGAGATTTTGGCTTTTGAAGCAAGTTTGTACTAGTCAACTAGACACTCCTAGACTTGATTATATTTCAAATATGTCATTTTTGATTTTGACAAAATTCTGCACAAAACAGCAATCAACAATGCAGTAATTGCATATTTTAGCAACAAACTTTCATTTTATGTCGGATTTCGATGATTCTTTTTGCAACACATCATAAATACTTAAAAAACACCAAAATAATATTAAATTTTCATACCTCGTCCCTAAATCTTATTTTTATGCATTCAAGTGTCTTTATTGCAATATTTGACTTTAAATAGTCAAATTTGAGACATAAGTTAGTTTCATCAATTTAAAGACTTTGAAATTAATAATTGACAATATCTGAAGTAAAACGTTACCTGAAAAGAACAAATGTTAAAGTTTTAGAGTTATATTGTCGTTTACCATGTCAATTGCATATAATAGCGGTGTACTTTAAAAGTTTGTCTTATTTCGCATCTTTTTGTAGGATTGAGTTATCTTGTAACTATGTAGAAGTATTGGAGTCACCTAGACCACATTTGATGGTTCCTTTAAATTTTAGTGATGCTATGCATTCGATTTGATTATAAATTTGAGTTTATATGCACATCTTTGAAAAGAGGAACTAAAGTGTCATTTTGGCTTGGAAAACAACTTTATATATGTCTAGTAGACATGCTTAGAGGGTAGAATATCATCAAATACTAGATTGTTTGTTGTTTTATAGTTACAATTGTCGTTCAGCACATTGCTTGCACATTATGAACTTAAGTGAGCTTTTGGATTTTGAAGCAAGTTTGTACTAGTCAACTAGACATTTTTTAAAGGTTGAATCTAAAAAAAAGTACTTGATGTTGTGTTGTTAATTAGTTTATTATCATTCATTGGTCACCTATTTGACTCCAATTTCAGAAATAACACAAGGAAAGTAATCAAATTCAATACTCAAATCTGTTCCAAACATAATCAAACTAATATCTAAGTGGTTGGTTCAAATCAATATACTAAACTTAACAAAATGTGAACCAAAACACTTAAACTCAACTTGTAAACTCTAGGAAGACATTTGTTTGATAAATAGACACTTTTAGACTTGATTATATTTCAAATATGTCATTTCTGATTTGACAAAATTCTGCACCAAACAGCAATCAACAATGCAGCAATTGCATATTTTAGCAACAAACTTTCATTTGATGTCGGATTTCGATGATTCTTTTTGCAACACATCATAAATACTTAAAAAACACCAAAATATTATTAACCTTTCATACCTCGTCCCTAAATCTTATTTTTATGTATTAAAGTGTCTTTAATGCAATGTTTGACTTTAAATAGTCAAATTGGAGACGTAAGTTAGTTTCATCAATTTAAGGACTTCGAAATTAATAATTGACAATATCTGAAGTAAAAAGTTACCTGAAAAGAACAAATGTTAAAGTTTTAGAGTTATATTGTTGTTTACCATGTCAATTGCGTATAATAAAAGTCATAATTAAGTAAATGTGATGATTATAATGCATTGGAACTATGTAGACTATAATTTCAAGTATTTCAATGGTAACAATTTTATATATGTTTATTATTTATAGGTTCAACGCTTGTTGGCGGAAAAAGATAAAGAAATTGAAGCACGCATGGAAGAGCAGAAGAAGGAGATGGAGCAAGAGATGAATGCACGTTTGGAAGAGCAAAAAAAGGATTTGGAGGAACGCTTTAAAGCGTTAAATGATGTGTTGCTAGCCAACTTTACATCAATTTCATCACGTCCCTCTCAATAGATATTGTGTTTGACTAAACTTTATTAGCATTTAGGATGCTTGGTTAATTTTTGTTGATGATATTGTAGAATTCTACATTTGAATATTGTTTTGATACAAGTATGTAAATGGCATCGGAACGTTACCGATGAATTCTATTAAATTAGAATGTTAATTGTTTTTTTTTTGATTTAGTAGTGTTATTGGATTGCCAGATTATTAAGGTTATTGATTAAAAAAATACAGGAATTAATTAAAAAAGCAGTAAATAATTTTTATTTCTAAAATGCAGTTATCCCTCGGTATTCCCTCGAAAATTCGTCGGTAAGCCCTCGGAAAGCCATCAGTATGTCGTCGGTAAATAACCTCGGTAAACCGTCTGTAATGTTCTCCTTCGCCAATCCGTCGGTAATGGTGTCCCTCGTTAATCTGTCGGTAATGGTGTCCCTCGCTAATCCGTCGGTAACGGTGTCCCTCGCCAATCCGTCGGTAATATAGTCCCTCGTTAATCCGTCGGTAATATCGTCCCTCGCTAATCCGTCGGTAATATCGTCCCTCGCTAATCCGTCGGTAAATTCTGTCGGTGTTCCGTCGGTGATCAATCCATCGGTAATCCGTCGGTAAAATATTTCCGTCGGTAAATCCGTCGGTAATTCTCGTTACCGACCAGATATTTGTAACCGATACCGGCCCTCGGAAAACCGTCGGTAAACCCTCCCTATCCTTTGAATACGTTATTACCTTTGAAATGGTTGAAATCTTGCATAGGATAGGTAGGTGTAAACCTTTGAACCTTCCAATGAATTTTCAATGGTTGAAATCTTGCATAGGATAGGTAGGTGTAAACCTTTGAACCTTCTCTTATGAAATGCACTTAGCCTTCTAGCCGTCAGTAGAACTCGATGTCTTTGAACTGAGCTGCCATTTATGAAGACGACAATACACTTCACACAAGAATCTCCCTAACAAGGTTAACTCCTCATAGTCGTGTCCGTTATGGTCATGGAACACTAGCCTGGTTCTGCGAGAGCTACTAAGAATTGTGCCCCTACAATTCCACTCGAAGCGACCCCACTTCTCTCTCACATAGGTGATTTCTCCCGAATCATTAAAAGCATAAATGATTTCGACCGAATCATTATAAAATGCTTAACCTCATTGTCACTAAAATGATTTTCTTCTAGAAATCATATAGGAATGGACTAGGAGTTTTTCACAACCCCCCACAGTGACCACACTTTATTCATACAAATAGGTTGTCCTTTTGAACCAAGATCTTGGGATCTCCAGTCAACAAGGTAAGGTTTTCCTTCGTATGAATTTATTCATTCATGGGCTTTAGTCCCATTCCTTTTGACGACTTCAAAACTAACTCTCTATTTAGGCCTTTCGTAAGCGGATCCGCAATGTTATCTTTTGACTTCACATAGTCAATAGTAATAACACCTGTTGAGAGTAGTTGTCGTATCGAATTATGCCGACGTCTAATATGTCTTGACTTACCATTATACATTATGCTATGCGCTCTACCAATCGCTGATTGGCTATCACAATGTATAGTAACGGCTGAAACGGGTTTCGGCCACTTTGGTATGTCTTCAATAAATTGACGTAACCATTCGGCTTCTTCACCACATTTATCTAATGCGATGAATTCAGATTCCATCGTAGATCTAGCTATCACTGTTTGCTTGGAAGACTTCCAAGAAATAGCAGCACCACCAAGTGTAAATACATATCCACTTGTAGATCTAGAATCTTTTATATCGGATATCCAATTCGCATCGATGTATCCTTCTATCACAGCTGGATATCTCTCATAACGCAGTCCGTACTCTCGAGTATATCTCAAATACCGAAGTACTCGTATCACACTTTTCCAATGAATCCGACTCGGATTACTCGTGTACCTACTTAGCCTGCTTACAGCATATGCTATGTCCGGTCTGGTACAAGACATTAGATACATTAGACTGCCTATAATTCTTGAGTATTCTAGTTGATTAACACTTTCACCTCTATTTTTTGATAGATGTTGACTAGTGTCAATCGGAGTTCTAGCTATACTAGAATCACCATTACTAAATTTCTCAAGAATTTTATCCACATAATGAGTTTGACTTAACACAAGACTATCTTGGGTTCGTGTGATTTTAATACCAAGAATCACTTCCGCTAAACCCATGTCTTTCATGTCAAATTTGGATTTCAACATCTCTTTCGTTGAATTAATCATTCTTTCGTTACTACCAACGATAAGCATATCGTCTACGTATAAACAAAGAATGACATATCCATGTTTTGTATCTTTCATGTACACACACTTGTCGCACTCATTAATTTTGAATCCACATTCTAGCATGACGTGGTCAAACTTTTGATGCCATTGTTTGGGAGCTTGCTTCAAGCCATATAATGACTTAACAAGCCTACAAACTTTCTTTCCACATCCAGGAGCACTAAAACCCTCGGGTTGCTCCATGTAGATTTCCTCTTCTAAATCACCGTTTAGAAAAGCCGTCTTCACATCCATTTGGTGCACTTCTAGATTTCTTATTGCGGCAATCGCAAGCACCAATCTAATGGATGTTATTCGCGTCACCGGCGAATATGTATCAAAGTAATCAACACCCTCCTTTTGTTTGTAACCTTTGATTACCAACCGTGCTTTATATTTATCAATGGAACCATCAGGTTTCATTTTCCTCTTAAAAAGCCATCGGTAACCTAGTGGTTTACAACCTTCAGGAAGGTCCACTAGTTCCCAAGTATGATTTTGTAAAATTGACTCAATTTCACTCTTGATGGCTTCTTTCCATTGAGGTCCTTCAGAAGAAGTTACCGCTTTGGTAAGTTTTGGGTTCACTTTCAACCATGTAAGTGACAAAATCATCTCCATATGATTTTTCAACCCTTTTCCTTTTACTTCTTCTAGGCTCAACCTCTTCTCTTTCAGGTTGTTCTAATGTCTCATCTTGGACATTTTCGTCAATTGATTTAGACGAACTAGCACGATCCTTTTGTAAACAAGGAAATATATTCTCAAAGAAGGATGCATTCCTTGATTCCATGATGGTATTCTTGTGAATTTCTGGATTTTTAGACTCATACACAAGAAACCGATAGGCACTACTATGATGTGCATAACCAATAAATATGCAATCAACCGTTTTAGGTCCTATCTTTTGAGCCTTAGGTGCCGGTACAACAACCTTTGCTAGGCACCCCCACACTCGTAAGTACTTATAGGATGGCTCTCTTCCCATCCAAAGTTCATACGGTGTTTTATCCATTTTCTTGCGGGGTATCTTATTCAAAAGATAAGTAGCCGAGAGGATAGCTTCCCCCCACATTTCTTGGCTCATTCCCGAACTTATTAACATGGCATTCACCATTTCTTTCAATGTTCGGTTTTTTCTTTCCGCAATACCATTTTGTTGAGGTGAGTAAGGAGCGGTGAATTCGTGTCGGATTCCATGTTGAGCACATAAATCCGCAAACGGTGACACATATTCACCACCTCGATCACTTCTTACAACCTTAATCTTTTTGTTGAGTTGGTTCTCAACCTCTTGTTTGTATAAAACAAACTTCTCGATTGCTTCATCTTTACTTTTCATCAAGTAAACATAGCAATATCTTGTACAATCATCAATAAACGTGATGAAGTACTTATTACCACCTCTCGTAGGAATGGATTTTAAATCACACACATCCGTGTGAATCATATCAAGTGGTTCGGTTATTCTTTCAACCGATTGGAAAGACGATCTTGTAAGTTTGGCTTCAACACAAGTTTGACATTTATAATTTGAATCAATATGAAAAGATGGAATGCAATTTAACTTGATTAAACGACGTAAAGAATTAAAATTGACATGTCCAAGACGACCATGCCATACGTTAGAAGACTCTGTCAAATAAACCGAATTTGTAGTCGTTTTATTAAAATTGCTTTTCAAAATCATCAAGTTTATTTTGAACATTCCATTCAAAGCAAAACCTTCTCCAACAAAATGACCATTCTTGGTCAAAACAAATTTATTAGATTCAAAAACCATTTTAAATCCAAACTTGTTTAACAGCCATCCGGAAACCACATTCTTTCGAATTTCCGGTACATACAAAACATTTGTCAACTTAAGATCTTTCCCGGATGTCATCTTCAAGATCACATCACCTTCACCTTTGACATCAACCGTATCAAAGTTTCCCATGAAGATCTTTTTTCCATTAACTACTTTCAAAGTAGTAAACAAACTTTTTTTCCGAACACACATGTCGGGTAGAACCAGTGTCGATCCACCATTCATTCGGTTCAGATCTTACCAATTCTGCATTAGAAACCATTGCCGTGATATTCACATTCATCACACTTGCAACTTCACCATTGCCGTCAAGAACCACGCATGGTTCAAGATCCAAATCAGAAAACAATTCTGATTTCTCAATATGATTGGCAAATTTATTCTCATTTTGACCTCCAATCAAATTAACCATCTTCTTAATCGATGGTTTAGCAATAGATGTTAAAATTGAAATCATCGGCCGTGACATAATTCCATCTAATACTTCCATTTTTCTTTAACGTCTAAAGAAAATAAACTCTTTATAATTTTAAATAAAGAAAATTTTCCACTTTATAATAAAATTACACTTTTATTATAAACAAAGTCAAATCCTTTAATTGATCAAACTTGAATCAACAGTTCAATTTAATCACTTTGAAACAAAATAAATCTTTTATTATAACCAACTTTATCACTAAAATTGAAAATTGAATCTGCCGTTCAATTTAACACCAAAGTGATAACACCAAAGTGAAGAATGAATCAACCGTTCATTCAAACACTTGTAACCCGAACGAGAATAGTAATAAATTTTATATTAAAAGTTAAAATTGAATCGTCCGTTCAATGTTTAAGAAACCAAAAGTGAATAATCGAATCTGCCGTTCAAATTAAACACTTAATCAAGGCTGTTGCAAAAATTAAATCCGTCTCGAAACCAAAACTTGTTTGTAACGAAACAGAAATAATTAAATGAAATGGAAACACAATTGCTTCGAGACAAAACTCGTTTGAATCGAAACAATAATGTAATAGAAACTTTTACTTCGAGACAAAACTTGTTTGAAACGAAGAAACAATTTCTCTAAAATTCCTAAATTTTATAACCGGTATCGTGGTTGTAAAATCTGTTTTAAGATTGTAGGGATATTGTGTCCGATACCAATTATAAAATATAAGAAATGTATTACGAATTACAATTCAAGAAATGAAATTACAATACACGGAAATAAATAAAGTACGGAAATTAAAATTACAAATACAAGAAATAATAATACGGAAAGTAAATTACAATACGGAAAATAAAGGCTGAGTCTCGTGTTTGACACGATTCCCTTAAAACAGATTCGAAGTCTGTTTCCCAGGGTACAACAGCCAAAGCAGTGTGTACTGCCGGAGGTAACCAACTTGTCTGAAAGAACACGTGAATTCAAAGTGATCTTCGTTCTTGGAAGCAGCAACGTCTTGCCGTTAAAGTGTAAAAGCGTTCAAATATCTCAAGTGTTTCCAGAATATTTTTTAAGTAATTTGGTGTGTTGAATCTCCTATTATTTTATAGGAAATTTGAGTTGAAACAACAAAATTAATCATCTTCTTAATTACAAAAACCGTTTTGTAATATTCCATTATTACAAAGTTTATTGTCAATTAGCCTGTTCAAGGACAGCCTGAGCGCTGATCTTCACAAGGCCACGCAACCTGTTCAGCTCTCACCTGGAGTAAAAAGGTTGTCTCGCACGAGCCCTGATTTTCGGAGCTGCATTCGTGTCCGCAGGTGCTGGCGTACACGAGTTCAGTGGATTTTAGCCTTCGAGGTCCAAGATTTGCACCCCCCCTGCACGCGGGTAGGCATTGGAGTAAAACCACAAACAATCTTACCATAGCTTTGAACACTCCTCCTTATAAACCCACTTTGGTTTCATCTTCCTTCCTATGTGGGACTCTCTTCACCCACTTAGAAGATGTTTCTTTCATTCCAAACACCAATCTTTGAGCATCGATATCTCATTCATCTTAGCTCCGTTTTGGACGTTCTTTATATCGTTGGAATCCTCTCTTCAAGGAGAATACAAACCCACAAAATATTCATTATATATGTCACAATTATATATAATTATATTTGGTCCAAAACCATGGAAAAACCACTTTTTTCTTTGAAAAATTTACACTTTTTTCCAACATCTCTTTCTCGACTCTCTCTGTCTCGATCTCTCTTTCTCGGTCGGCTCGTGCTCTCTGATCTCTTTTTCTTATTCTCGCAGACTAGCCACATAGTGTCTCGATCTCTCTCGTTTTCTCTCTGGTCTCCGTCCAAGGTGCTGCTTCAATCTCAATCTGGTCTCCGTTCAAGTTCCTCCACGACTTTGAAGGTGAATTTCTTTCTCTATTTTCTTGCTAGATATATATACATTGTGATTGATATGTATGTTAAATTAGGGTTATATATTTTTGGTGTTTTTATAAAATCACTACAAGAAATTAGAATTACAAGAAATTAGATTTTATGGAGTTAGGATTTATTTGTATTATTGTTATATGTATAAGATTTATTTTGAATTTAAATATTATAGTTTAGTAATTGTGAAATTATGATTTGTTTATAAATACAATTGAGTTTATTTATATGTATACTAGTTTTTAATTCTTATAAAATAAAATTAAATTAAAGTGTAGTTTATAAATAAACAAATAATATATTTTTATTAACTAGATATAAGGTAAGTATATATAAGATATAATTTGGATGTATATTTAAATATTATTAATATTTAAATATATAAAATTAGTATATATATATATGTATATATATATATATATATGTGTGTGTGTGTGTGTGTCTATATATATATATATATATAGACACACACACACACACACATATATATATATATATATATATACATACATACATACATATATATAGGGTCGAGATCCATGAAAAACTATATTAGACTAGAGTACTGGAAAACCATATCAAATGTACATGTTCATCATGAGAAAATGTTAAATTTCATGTTAAATTATAATATACATATGTTCAAAATTGCATTTTGATTAACTAATTCATATTATTTCATGTTCATTAAGACAAAATGTTTAATTTCAAGCAAAAATGCGTAATATACACATGTTCATGCATATTGCACATTTAAACATGTGCATATTGTTATTTTGCAAGCAATTGAACATTTTATCTTAATGAACATGTAAATGATGTTAACTAGTCAATAATATGCACATTTGAACATATGTATATTGTAGTTGTGCATTAAATTTAACATTTTACCGTAGTAAACATGTGCATTTAATATGGTTTTTCAGTACTCCAGTATATATATAGGGGAGGGTTCACATGAGAACCTTAAATATTGTGGGAACCTAAAACTAATCTCAGTCTTTGGATTAATAGGATCAAAGGCTGAGATGTTGGATGACATTTTTGAAATAAAAAAGATTTCAAGGGGTATTCTTGTTGGAAAAAAAAAGGAGGGGAGGGGTAAAAAGGAGAAAAAAATTTGAATAGCATTGAAAAAGCAACTGCACGCTTTTCCAAACAATTAATTCCCTCCTTGATTTTCTCTTCATCATTTTTTCTCCGAAAAAAAAGCCACCGGAGTTTAGATATTATACATTGTATTCTATGGATTATATACAACTTTATATGTAGATTAAAATATATTCTATGGAGTATACATAATAATATTCTATGGTGAATATATACAACATTCTATGACGGAGATACAAAGCAACCCAATCCGATCGAACATTCGACAATCACAATCAATGGTGCCCTGGAATCTTTTACAACCTGCATTAAAACAATGGATTCAAAACTATGATGCAAAAAAAATGGAAAACATTTCTAGTTACATAGATAGCAATATTCTATGTAAAATATGTGAACTATCTACGTAGAATATGTGAACAATCTACGTAAATTAGTGGTATTCTATGAAGAATATGTGAACATTCTGCGTAGAATTGGGGTATTCTATATAGAATATGTGACACTTACTTAAGATCTATATAAATTTGCAAACAATCTGTAAAAAATTATAAATGTGAGAAGATCTATATAGATTTACACTGACCTAGAAAATATAGATCTATAAAGATTTACACTGACATAGAAAATATGAACATCATAAGATAACATAAAATCTGAGAAGAATACAGATTAAAAAAATCCAAAATCTATAAATGTTTATTGAAGATCTATTCAAACAACATAGAATACAAAAATCTATATAGATTTACAGACAACCTATAAAAAACTACGTAGAATACAAAATAATCTACGTAGAATATTACTTTTTTGTCATGTCTTTCCTATTGTCTTGCTCAGAGCCCTCGTTGTTTAGCAAGGTCTTGAGCGTTTCATCTTTACCCGATTCTGCGATTTCAAAATATAAAATAGACTAGAATATATGAACATCATAATGTAACAAAAATATGAGTAGAATACAGATTAAAGAATTGAAAATCTATAAATGTTTATAGAAGTTATATTCAGACAACATAAAATACAAAAATATATATAGATTTGCAGACAACATAGAATGCAAAATATTCTACGTAGAATGCAAACTATTCTACGTAGAATTCAATATATTCTACGTAGAATAAACGTTAAATAAAAAACGAATACTCGAATCAAAGATAAACATGACCTGGATTAGCAAAAAAACGATCATCGACCTCCTCATCGGCTGCAAAACCATTTGGAACTACATTACATGGGGTCTGTTGAAATATATCGGTCGACTCCATGGCTTCAGGTGAAAGAAAAAAAATGGAAGAATAAGGAAATGAGCTTCTTCTTGCCGAAAAAAATGGAAGAAAAAAAAAAATAAGAACAAACTCATTAATGATTGCAGATTTAATGATATGACAGAAGCATTGAAGTTTACTTTTCTGAAGAGTCACATGAAAGAATGAAAGAGAATGACTGTTTTGCCCTTAGTGGGGTCTGCCATACTTGATAATATTTACAACTATGTCATTGATTATCCACCCTTGATTCTATTAATCCAAAGGCTGAGATTAGTTCTTAGGTTCCAACATTATTTAAGGTTTTTAAAAGAACTCAATCATATATATATATATAGGGGTGAGCTCGGTACCGTACCGAACCGAACCGGTACCGATCCCGAAAATACCGAAACCGAATTATTAATTTTGGAAGAACCGAATACCGAACCGTATAATTTTATATGGTGCCGGTTCGGTACCGAATACCGAATTTTAGCTAATTTAAGAACCGAATACCGAATACCGAATTTTAGCAAATTTAAAAACCGAATACCGAACCGAATATATTAATTCGGTACCGGTCGGTACCGGTACCGGTTCGGTACCGATTCGGGTTCGGGAAATGGTACCTGTTGCTCACCCCTATATATATATATATATATATATATATATATATATATACATATATATATATATGTATACATATATATATATATATATGTATATATATATATATATATATATATATATATTATTATTATATATATATATATATATATATATATATATATATATATATATATATATATATATATATATATATATATATATATATATATATATATATATATATATATATATATTATGTACACCTCCACCCACCACCATTGTATATAAATAGGGCCATTGGCCTCCATGAAATAATATGCCTTGAATTCCCTTTCAAAGAACACTTTGTGTTTTTCTCTCAAATCTGTTGAAGTTGAGCTTCTGAATAGCAGATTAAGTTCTGTTGAGGTACGGAGTACTTCTGAATAGCAGAACATATCCACCCATCAAAAAACCTATCACCATAACAAAAAATAATAAAACCACCATCAATGTAGAAGAATCACCCACCTCCACCCACCACCATTGTATATAAATAGGGCCATTGGCCTCCATGAAATAATATGCCTTGAATTCTCTATATGCCTTGAATTCCTTTCAAATAACACTTTGTGTTTTTCTCTCAAATCTGTTGAAGCTGAGCTTCTGAATAGCAGATTAAGTTCTGTTGAGGTACGAAGTACTTCTGAATAGGAGAACATATCCACCTATCAAAAAACCCATCACCATAACAAAAAATAATAAAACCACCATCAACGTAGAAGAATCACACAACGAGGATCAACGATCTCCATCAAACATAAAAATACAACGACCACCAAGGTACACCTATAATTGCCATCATCTTTTTAAATCCATCGTAACATGCCATCATATAATAAATACTCACTAAAAGCACAACCATCCACTAAAAATATAAACCAACGTAAATACTATATAAATACTAGTAGCCTACAACATTCATCCATTTGAATTAAATTTACCTACAACATTCATCCATTTGAATTAAATTTACAACACTATATTATAATTAAAATTGAAAGATCCATCTCCATTTTTAGTCTAGGTGGATTTTTATAAAAAAATTTTTGTCTAGGTGGATGGAGATTAGTTATTTGTGACAAGTGTATTTATGGATGTGATGGTTAATTAGAAATGGTGAAATTTTTATGACATATGTTGGAGATGATCATTGTTATTCCTATTGCTAAGAGATTTTTGGTTTTAGTGGATGGAGATGGATCTTTCAATTTTAATTATAATATAGTGTTGTAAATTTAATTCAAATGGATGAATGTTGTAGGTAAATTTAATTCAAATGGATGAATATTGTAGGCTACTAGCTATTTATATAGTATTTACGTTGGTTTATATTTTTAGTGGATGGTTGTGCTTTTAGTGAGTATTTATCGTATGATGGCATGTTACTATGGATTTAAAAAGATGATGGCAATTATAGGTGTACCTTGGTGGTCGTTGTATTTTTATGTTTGATGGAGATCGTTGATCCTCGTTGTGTGATTCTTCTACGTTGATGGTGGTTTTATTATTTTTTGTTATGGTGATGGGTTTTTTGATGGGTGGATATGTTCTGCTATTCAGAAGTACTCCGTACCTCAACAGAACTTAATCTGCTATTCAGAAGCTCAGCTTCAACAGATTTGAGAGAAAAACACAAAGTGTTCTTTGAAAGGGAATTCAAGGCATATTATTTCATGGAGGCCAATGACCCTATTTATATACAATGGTGGTGGGTGGAGGTGTACATAACATTCCCTCCCCTTGACACGTGTCAACTCTAACGACACATACTAAAATAAAAAGAAAATTACAGACACGTACTAGACCTAATGACACATACTAAAATAAAAAGAAATTTACAGACGTGTGTCTTATATGTCGACACTTATTTTACAAGAATACTGACGCGTGTCAAAACATCTGACACTCACATTTTGATGACGTAATTGCTTACGTCTTTTACATTTTCTCTTTGCAGAACTTGCATTGATGTCTTGGAGCGTGCGAGATCTCCTTGCATAGTGCTTCTTTGAATTCGTCCGGTAATGGTTCGAGAAATCCTGTTAGCTTCTCGAATGGTTCTTCAAATTTTGATATTACATTCAATCCTTGTTCATTTATTTCTTCGCTAAAATTAGAATAAATCATTATTGTTGGACTACAATAACTTATTCTAATTCTTGCTTTCTGATCCTTTCCGTTGCCTAATCTGGAAATAACCCAAGATAGACGCCGGCTAGTGCTTTAACCAAATGATCCATATTTGGTGTTATGGGTTCTAGTACATCCCTTGTTGGGTATTGTTCATTGCTTGCTCCCATTTGTATCAGAGATATTGCTGGGACAAGTACTTCACGATTATAGTCAAAAATTGGATAGCTTCCGTAGATCTTCAGGAATATTTCTCTGTCTTTTGCTACTTTTTCTTTGTAGTTCTTTATCGTTAATATTATTCTTTGTGGGAATTCTTATATCTCGTTCAACTTCGGGTTGATATATAATGTATCAATTAGTCCATGATTAAAGTAATCACATGCTGTTAGTGGTGCTGCTCCAGGGAGAAATATTGCTTTTGGTAAAACCCTTTTATCAAATGGTTTTCTATTTATTGGGTATAGTTGCATAGTAGAGTGATATTGTGTGTAATTCACAAGACTATCCCAATATCTTTCAAACTTTGTTATATTTGCTTTTTTTAATTCTTGTTTTTGTTGAGTTGTCATTATATCTTCAATTTTTATTCTTTGGTTAATTCTTGCTAAGGGATGGGTATTTAGTACCGTCATGTGGGATGATCGCTCGACGTTTCCTTTTGCTATTGTTTCGTAGGATTCGTCAAAAGCTCTTTGTGCTTCATCTTGGCTCGTGTAACTTTTATGGGTTACATTTTTGCCTGATATGTGAGAATTTGCAATTCCCCAATCTTTGTATATTCCTCTGTGTGGTCCATTGAAGATAACATAATACTTTTTCTTTGATGATGACAAATCTCCTGGTAGACTTGGTATGGGTGATGATTGTGTTGGTGCTTCAGATGTTGATACTTCGGTTTTGGTATCCTCTTCGATCGGGATTGATGTAGTTGCTGCTATATATTACCAAATTATCAAGTATCTTACCAACTATATGTAATTGTATAAAACAACCATCATTTATGCATATCAAGTCTATACAAATTATCAAGAATACATATCAAGTCTATGCATATCAAATCTATACAACCATCATTAATGCATATCAAGTATATAACAATCATCATTGTTGCATATCAAGTCTATACAAAAGTCTATACAACCATCAAGAATACATATCACCATCTCGTCGCTAAAGTATATATATCATCGCTAAAGAATACATACCATTTTTATACCAACTTACTAACTATATATATACGTATCAAGTCTATACAAATTATCAAGAATACATATCACCATCATAATAATACCTTTTGCCAACTAATATTACAACAAGTCCATATATTACCAAATTATCAAGTATCTTACCAACTATATGTAATTGTATATAACAACCATCATTTATGCATATCAAGTCTATACAAATTATCAAGAATACATATCAAGTCTATGCATAGCAAGTATACTATATATATATATATATATCAACTATCATATAGAGATAAAGTGACTTACACGACGATCTTGTATTTGAACGTATGCTTGGGATCCATGATAACTTGGATAGAGTTGTTTGGCTCTATTTGCGGCATTTACAACTCCTCGATGCATGGTTCCCTCTTGCATAAAGTAGTCACAATACTTGTGCCACTCATCAATTTCTATTTGTTCGGGAGGGGAATTTCGGATGTCATCCGGACGTTCGTACCCCCCTCGATAGAATATGTTAACGAACATATTCTATGAACGATCTACGTAGAATGTCATGCAATCTACGTAGAATGACATGCAATCTACGTAGAATGACATTCAATCTACGTAGAATGTCGTGTAGAATGTCAATTATCATATATTCTACGTAGATTAGATGATAAAATATATATCAAAAACACATTGAAACAAAAAAAGAATATTTCATTTAGACATTTTATCAAACACTTGGTATGCAACTGATATAAAACATACCAAAAAGACATTGAATAGTAATGTTAATCTACATAAAAAGATATAGAGATGTATAAGAAACATAAAATATATGAAATATATAAGAAACATAATATTCTACATAGATTATGTGTGATTTTTTACAAGTAGTCTTATATTATATTCTATGTAGATTATCAAGTAATCTACGTAGATTATCATTTAATCTACGTAGATTATCATTTAGAACATCTAATAACTATTACATTCATTATAAATCTAAAATCTTACAAATAATCTTCATTATAAAACACGTAAAATGAATCTGTCATATTTTATGTAGAGTATCGACGAACATATTCTATGTACAATCTACGTAGAATGTCATGCAATCTACGTAGAATGGCATGCATGCAATCTACGTAGAATGTCGTGTAGAATGTCAAGTATCATATATTCTATGTAGATTACATGATAAAATATACCAAAAAGACATTGAAACAAAAAAAAAAGATTTCATTTAGACATTTTATCAAACACTTGGTATACAACTGATATAAAATATACCAAAAACATACTGAATAGTAATGTTAATCTACATAAAAATATATAGAAATGTATAAGAAACATAAAAATATATTAAATATATAAGAAACATAACATTTTACATAGATTATGTGTTGTTTTTTACAAGTAGTCTTGTATTATATTCTATGTAGATTATCATGTAATCTACGTATATTAACATCTAAAACATCTAATAACTATTACATTCATTATAAATCTAATATTTTACAAATAATCTTCATGATAAACATGGAAAATGAATCTGTCATATTTTATGTAGAGTATCGACGAACATATTCTATGTACAATCTACGTAGAATGTCGTGTAGAATGTCAAGTATAATATATTTTTACGTATATTACATGATAAAACATATCAAAAACAAATTGAAACAAAAAAAGATTTCATTTAGACATTTTATCAAACACTTGGTATGCAACTGATATAAAATATACCGAAAAGACATTGAATAGTAATGTTAATCTACATAAAAAGATATAGAAGTGTATAAGAAACTTAAAAATATATTAAATATATAAGAAACATAACGTTCTACATAGGTTATGTGTGATTTTACCAGTAGTCTTGTATTATATTCTATGTACATTATCATGTAATCTACGTAGATTATCATGTAAAACATCTAATAACTATTAGATTCATTATAAATTTAATATCTTACAAATAATCTTCATAAAACATGGAAAATTAATTTGTCATATTCTATGTAGAGTATCGACGAACATAATTCTATGTACAATCTACGTAGAATGTCATGCAATCTACGTAGAATGACATGCAATCTACGTAGAATGTCGTGTAGAATGTCAAGTATCATATATTCTACGTAGATTCCATGATAAAATATACCAAAAACACATTGAAACAAAAAAAAAAGATTTCATTTAGACATTTTATCAAACACTTGGTATGCAACTGATATAAAATATACAAAAAACGCATTGAATAGTAATGTTAATTTACATAAAAAGATTTAGAAATGTATAATAAACATAAAAATATATGAAATATATAAGAAACATAACATTCCACATAGATTATGAATAGTAATGTTAATCTACATAAAAGATATAGAATTATATAACATTCTATATAGACACATAATATTTCTATATAGAATACGTTAATTTTTTAGCAATTACATAATTTTTTATATAGAAAAAAATATTTTTTTTATAAAAAGATTTTTTTATTATTAAAATCAATTTTCATAAAAGAAGGAGAAAATGAAAATGAAAAAAAAATAAGAGAGAGAAAGTGAAAAAGGGACGCATACAATAAAAAGGTGGAGAGAGAAATATAACATTTTTTTTTTCCAAAAATACCATTTTGATCCAACGACTCTAAAAGGTTCCTAAGTTCTTACCATTTTTGAGGTTCTTAAAAGATCCTCTCCCTCTATATATATATATATATATATATATATATATATATATATATATATATATATATATATATATATATATATATATGTGTGTGAGTGTGTGTGTGTGTGTGTGTGTGTGTGTGTATTATGTGTGTGTGTGTGTGTGTGTATTACATTCATTTAGGTGTTGTCAGGTATCAAGAAATAAAATAGAATGAAAATTATAAGCTATATAACTAATGATAGTTTTAAATGTTATTAAAAATGCAAAAAAAAGAAAAAAAAAATGAGAGGAAAAATCTAAGCTTAAGTGATTCCATTTAATGGGATCAAACGCCTCTTATATATGTATGCCTATATAAGTATTGTAGGTCCCGAAAGGTTCCCAAAGTATATAGTAATAAACTGTAGAGGGGGGGTGAATACAGTATTTAAAAACTACACACTCTTTTTCTCAATGTTTGTATGTATTATCAACAAATGTTAATTACAAACAAGCTTGACTGCGGAATTGTTCAAGCTGAGATGACAGAATACAACAGTATGATTTCTAGTCTAAGACACACTCAAACTAGATTACAATGAACACACTCACTAAGATGCACTCACTGTATTTTACAAGACTTTAAGGAACAGCTTTGGTAAACAGCTTAGACACACAGAAGCTTGTTTACAGAAGATTTGCATGCATGAATATCACACTTGCACGTTCACTCTTGGTTTAAGCACTTAGCTTTCTTCACATCTTTCTGACCTTGGAAGCTTCCTTTTATACTCACTTAGAGGATCTAAGAGAAACATCTTCATTGGACGGAATGAAAAAGGAGAAGTCTTGTTTGAAAAGACAATATAACTTTTCTGCACTTTTCTGAAAAGCAGACTTGCCTTCTCTTGTGCAGAACTTTTTTCTTTTTACTTTCTACTGTTGCATTGCCTTTAACCATTTTAGGAATGTCAACTTTGCGTCTTTCTTCCTTGTAAAGGCCTATTTTGATATAAGAAAAAGGTCTGTCACCCTTTTTCAAATATCCGTTTGTCTTCATGTAACAGAACAGCTTGGGCAGGCTGAGCGGTTCTGCTTTCCACTTTGTCTTCAAATGTGTAAACTGATCTGGTAGTTAAAAACAATACATGATGACTTGGAAACAAATTCCATAAAGTGTTTAGCCTGTTCACAAAGAACAGGTTCTGTTCACAAAGAACAGAACACTTTAAAATGCCCAAGCTGCTCAACAGTGTAGAGCAG
This sequence comes from Centrapalus pauciflorus, assembly GCA_020465985.1. Taxonomy (NCBI): domain Eukaryota; kingdom Viridiplantae; phylum Streptophyta; class Magnoliopsida; order Asterales; family Asteraceae; genus Centrapalus; species Centrapalus pauciflorus. The sequence goes on along the minus strand of JAANYP010000832.1, from coordinate 130,408 downwards.
CGTAGACAGTTTATGTCCAGCCTGATCAGCAGACTGAGCAGCTTGGACAAACTGTCTTGGTTGCAACACATGAAACATATAGAACAGCTTTAGACTGATATTGCAAATCATTTTCAGGTTTCAATAAGGCATATAACAGGCCTTAAATTCAACCTTCAAATGTATCAACAGGTTTGATTATAAAATCTCCCCCTCAGATGTAGAGCAGGTTTGACTGAGGCCTTTTTGTGCCTAACAATCTCCCCCTATTTGCAATAACCAGTCCAAGCTGGTTTTGTCAAAAAATCACTATATATTTTTACAGTACATTTGCTGAAATAAAATTACAACATTACAGTAAAGTAAAAGATCAGTTTATATATACACTGATTCTTGACTATACTTGAACAACATAAGTTCTTACAAAAGTACAACTAATGTGCTAATGTATTTTACAACTAATGTAAAAAATAAAAAAATTACAACTAATGTAATTGTGTACAACTAATGTACAGAATGTACAACTAATGTACAAGATTTGGACTGTTTGAGACGGGAGCAGATAATGGCAAGCCTGTCCAACTGATGGACAGCTTCCATTCTTCACCTACCCAGATGGCAGGTGGACTTCATTCGACAGGGGGTGGCATTCCTTCTTTGAATCTTTTTAAAAGTTCTTCCCTTGTTTCTTCATGTTCTTCAAGTTCAGCTGTAAGAAACATAAAGTTAGAACTTTGGAGCTCACCTCTGTCATAAAATCCTTTCAGCTCTTCCCAGACAGCTGCTCTCCATTGGCTGGACTGACTGAAGGAGGTGGCAATTCTGAAGGCTGCAAGCTGCTTAAGACCAACTTTGTGTAGGTCAGAAGCTCTTTGAAAACATTTCTTCTGAGATAAGGGATCCACAAAAAAATGCCCCTAACTCAGGCTCTTCAATCACTTTGCCATCTTCAAATTCAACTCCTTCAGGCAGGCTGTGGTCAACTCCTTTAATTTCCACAGCATAATCTCCTTGTTGAATCATCATAAGGAGTTCTTCCAGCTCTGAATCTCTCTTTTTCCTTCTGGCCTTGATTTTAGGGGATGTCACAGAGACACCCTCTTTGACTTCTTTAGGGATCAGGCCCAACTCACTCACTCTCTCCATCAGCTTCTTTATGTATGCCCTGATAGTCTTAGCCGTTTCTGACTTAGACTGGCTCAGGGCAACTGCCAGTTCAACCCATTCCCTGTAACCCATTTGAGCCACATCAGCGTGATCATATGATTCCAATTCAGGGCCTGTTGCACCCATCCTTGTGATCTGAAGTTTCCACTGAGTGCCTTTTCTTGATATGGGAACAGCTTTGACAAATCCTTCCTTGGCCAGCCTTCTAGTAGCAACATCATGAAATTTCTTTTTGGCCAAGTTGTCAAAATGGAATTTGGCTCTGGCAGAAGGTACTGTTGATTTGGTCACTGAGACCTGGGTACCTTTTTCCACTTCCTTCCCTTTTTCTCCTGCTGATTGCTTGGCAGCTTCCATTATTTTCTTTTGCACCTCCAAGGTAGACATTTTTATTTTCTTTGCTTCTTGGAGGGCAAGAGACTTAGCAGCTTTGGCAGATTGTTCTTCTTTTCTTAACTCTTCCAGAGCCTTAAGTTGTTCTTCCCTAAACTCAAAATATTTGTGCATAGGGAGGCCCATCTCTTTGGCTCTGGCTTTGTGAAACTGAGTTTCTGCCTGTTTCTGCTCAATAGGATCCACCGCTGCCTTTTCTTTTCCTTTAGCTGCTGCTTTAGGGACAGCAGCTTCAGGAATACTTTCTTCTTCTTCTTCTTCTTCTTTTTCCTCTGAAAGAATAAAGTGCCTCCTTTTGCTGCTAGGCCTGTCCTCAGGAATGACTTCCTCCCCCTTAGACTGAGCAGGGTTTGGAGAGCCAGCCTGAGTAGGCATAGCAGCTTGGGAAGCACCTTCAGCTGCACCTGTTTCTGCTGGTTGATCAGTTTGGGTTGCAGACACTGGTATCTCCTTAGGAGAAGGAATCTTCTCCCCCTTAGACTTAGTCTTCGAGGCAGATGATTTCTCCCCCTTTGAAGGAGATGATGCAGCGACTTCACCCCCTGGTCTGCCCGAAGACACAAAGTCAGCAGGCTTGCCAGCAGGTTTGGGAGGTTTAGGACCAACAAGGCTGTTCACTAAGTAAGCCAAGTTGTCCTTCACCTCACCAAGCTGGGAAAGACAGTTTTGAAGAGAAGAAGATTGGGAATCAGCAAAAGTGGTCAGCTTAACAATGTTGTCTCTATCAGAAGCTGTGAACAACAAACTTTGGAGCTGTGCAAGATGAAGTTCAAGAGAATCTTGCACATCAGCAAGGATTGATGACACAGAATTTGATAGAGAACCTATAAGAGTGTTCAGGCTGGCCAATGTGGAAGGAATGGTAGTATTACAGGAAGTGAGGAGAGAGGACAGCTGTTGAGAAATAGCTGTCATAGAGGACACAGAGTCCTGTTGTTAGGAGAGGATAGAGGAAAGAGAGTTGGATACATTTTGCAGCTGTGCAGTGAGTGCAAGCAGCTGTGGAGAGTGGTCAGCTTGTGGAGTAACTGGGAAGGATTCTTTAAACGTATCAAAGAATCCTTTGAGCTGCTCAGACACAGAGTCTGAGATTATGGATGGTAGGGAGTTCATGGTATGTTCCAAAGAACCAACTTTGTTGGTCAGCAATGAAAGCTGATCCTTCAAAGGCAGGTCTTTGGGAGATGGTGGTGTATGGGTGGACTGTTTGGAGTGAGTAGATGGAGAAGATGATGATGAGGCTGGTGTTTGAGGATGAGAGGGAGAAGGAAGAGAAACTTTGGACAATAGTTCCATAGCCTGGGCAAAAGTAAGGTGGCCCAGGTTAGAGGGATCAAGGGGTCCTTCAGCAGCGGCTGTAGCTGCATCATTAGGAGAAGGAGATGCTGTTTGGGGCCTCTCAGATGCTGCTTGTGTTGCAGCACCCTCATGAAGACCAGTGGTGGTTCCCTCTGCAGTGCCTTGGTCTAAAGGCACCTCATCATGGGGAGATGGGATATGCATTTCAACATCAGCAGTGGTGAAACCTGCTGATGGAATTTGCATTGAGGGATCAGCCTCACCAGAGGGATGGTATGATCCCTGAGGTTCATCAGCTTGTGTTGTTGGTCCCTCAGCAGCTGTTTGGTGTTGAACAGCTGAATCATGGGGAACAGAAGTTTGAGGCTGAGCTGCTGATTGGTCTATATCAGCAGCGTGGGCACCTCGTGCAGACTCAGGGTGTGAGGAGATATGAGTGGGGGACAGTGTGGACACAGTATGGAGTGGAGAGGACTCCTGTCTTTCAATATCCTCAGCCTGTTGGGAGGCTTGGATAGTTGATGTGGGTATCTCCATTTGTACAACTGGTTCCTGTTGGGAGGAACCAGAGGGTCTAGGCTGACTCAAGGGTGACTCAGATTGGAGTGAAGCAGGCTCCAAATGAGCTGAACCTTCTCCCAAAATAGGAGAGGCAGCTTGGGTTGCTTCTTTTACAACTGAACCCTGTTGAGAGGGAACAGAGGAGACTGTTTTCTGGGCTAGTTTCTTTTTGGCTAAGGATTTTCTTTGATAACGAATGGATGAAGTGGGTGATTGTGGAGAGGAGAGGGGATCGGTTTGGACTGGATGGGAGACTGGGTCAGGAACAGTGGGGCTGGATTGTTCCATAGTCTCTTGTGCCACAGAGGCACCAGCCACAAAGGCTTCAGGCTCAACAGATGAGCCAGGGTGAGGAATCTGCTCTTCCTCAGCCACAGAGGCTAAGGGAGCAGACTCAGCTTGAGCTGTTTTGGCCTTCTTTTTAGCAGGCCCAGCTTCAGCTGCCAAGGTCCTTTTTACCAACTTAGACCTGGCTTTGGATTTTCCACCGGGAGCAGCAGTGACTGGATCCACCCTCACAGCAGAGGGTCCTTCCACTAAACCCAACAGCCTCCTCATTTGTGTTGAGAGAGGAGGCTCATTTTCCAGTACAGGAGTATGAAACACCCTATTCCCTATCACAGGGAATGCAGCAGTTTTAAGTAGGGGTTGAGAGTGATATAGATGCTCACCACAGACATGGCAGAAGATGAGACTCAGGAACCTGGGATATCTGACAGCTGCTGGTCTTGTCTCGTGTTGTACCAGGTTTCTCATGTTCAAGAAGATCCATTTGGCCATGTCAAGTGTAGTCCGATCCACCAGCTGAAGGACTATCGGCACTTCATCTCTACTAAGTTGGTCAAAGGAACCAACCTTGCTGCTGAACGACATTGCCACAGAGGCAAATAAGAAGTTGTAAGTATGTGATAACTCCTTCCTGTACAAAGTAGCTCCAACCTTGGGTTCTGCCACACCACAGAAGCGTAGCAGATTGCCCATTTGCTCATTTTCAGGCTGAGGGAGATCATAGTTCTCAGCCACTGGAAGATGAAGAACTTCCCTCAAAAGATCGACTGTAATCTCAATGGTTTGAGTCCCATTGAGAATAGTACCTCTGATAAC